>JASANX010001037.1:0-102064 GCA_030849745.1 Trypanosoma scelopori
AGCAGCGCTACCGCGAGCTGCTTGCTGCTGGCGAGGAGGAGCGACAGCAGCACGCGAGGGAGCTTGATGCCCTGCGCAATGCACTGCAGGAGGAGCGCCACCGCGCGGAGGCACTGCAGCGCGACGTCGATGCCAGCGTGGGGAGTGCGGAGCAGCGCTACCGCGAGCTGCTTGCTGCTGGCGAGGAGGAGCGACAGCAGCACGCGAGGGAGCTTGATGCCCTGCGCAATGCACTGCAGGAGGAGCGCCACCGCGCGGAGGCACTGCAGCGCGACGTCGATGCCAGCGTGGGGAGTGCGGAGCAGCGCTACCGCGAGCTGCTTGCTGCTGGCGAGGAGGAGCGACAGCAGCATGCGAGGGAAATGAAAGCACTTAAATTTTCTCTTGGTGCTGAACAGGATCGTGTTGCACGCTTATTATCTGAAAGTGATGAAAGAGAGAGACGTTATCGTGAAGGCTTGGCGGCTCTTAAGATGGATCATGTGACGGAGCGTAGTGTTTTTGTGAAGAAGGTTGAGTCAATGCAGCGTGCCTTATGTGGTATGGTGAACGCAGGTGGCTCAAGCTGTAATCGTCAAAGTTACGAGAATGAGTCAAAGGGTTTGTCGTTGGTGGATTATGCACGAAGAAATGAGGCGGAGGCGGCATTAATGGGTGATGGTGACGATGGTCGTGGCTCTGTCTGGAAGGAAGTTTCTGTATTGCGCACACGTTGCCTGACGGTGGAGGAGGAAGTGGCAAATGCTGTTGGGAGTTCGCGGGAGAATGCACTTGCGGTGGAAAGGCTAAACGAGCAGCTGGGCAAGAAAAAGACGAATCTTGATGCTGCAATTGGCGCCGACAGTGCTGCAGCTGTACGTGCTGGTGATACATATCAGTTGGACAACTCTGCTCGTTGTCTACGCGATTTGGTGCTGTCGGAGCTGAATAGTGCAACGCGGCTCACCGTCGCTGAGGATGAGAAGTCTAAAGCCCTTGTGAGTGTCGCCAAGGCGTTGCGCTCAATTATTGAAGATGTAGGCGCACTTTCTGCTGAGTTGAAGGAGCGTCACCGTCAGATTGCGCATCAGCTGAACTTGGGGGCGGCAAAGCAGAGCGTGGCGCTTCAAAAGATTTACTGCTACTTGTCGGAGTCATCCTCACTGCGGGTATGTGACACCGCCCTTCTGGAGGCTTGTGTGTTAGTCTTTGGAGATGTCCGAAAGTCGTACCGTCTTACTCTGGGGATATTGGAGGATGGGGAGGTAGGCGGTGTGACGCTTGCCCCGGCAGCAGCAGGGGAATGGGAAGGCGGAGGAAGGGATGGGTGCGGTGCATTTCTGCGGCGTGCCAACCGTGGACCTCAGGATGGTCGTGCCTGTGCTGAATCCCCTTCACGTGTAGTGAATCACCCGATGGAAGGAGCAGCGTCGTCGTCGGGGAGGTTAAAAACTGCACCTCTGGTCCTCCCGTCAGTCGACAGCGGGAATGGCGTCACTTCACCTGCAAGACTGTCTGGTGGAATCAGTGCGGCGGAGAGACGTCGGCGACAGGGATTTGTAGCCTCACCACATCGCTGCAACAAGAGCTACAGCGGTGGTGGCGCTCACGTCGAGGATGCCTTTAGGTACGCTGTTGCCACCTTGTCGCTGCAGGAAAAGCGGTGTGCGCAGCAAAAGCAGAGCAAGGGTCAAGGGCGCTGAAGCACTGGGTGTGGCGCCAGGGAAATCAGGCGTTGGAGCGCAAACTCCGTACACAGGATGGTGCACCATCGGGTGGTGGATTTTGTTGCCGACTTTGATGCGCCGCAGTTTTCTGTTCTTTTTGTTTTGTTTGTTCTATAATTTCTTTTTTTTTTTCTTCGCTTTATTTACCGTCACCCCTTCTCGTCTTTGTTTGGCCCCGCGGGGCAGCACGACATAAACACAAGAGCACGAACAACGGTGGCAGTATGTCAGCCCTGTTGCCAGGCGAAGCGGTGGCGCTGCTTTACCGACGTTACATAAAGGCAGCAAATCGTATTCCCAATGTGACAATCCGCATGCTCCTCTTGCAGCAGATTCGTTCCGGCTTTAAGCGCAACCACGGCATTACAAGCCCTTCTGCACAACGTGAGCTTGTTAACCAGGCGCACAAAGACTTGCAAGTCTTGGAGGATGATCGTCTCTCCCGTACCCTGTACATTAACCGTCTCGGGCTTGTCTCATGCCTAGATTGGGAGGTCCGCCGCACCGAGTACAACTTCATCCCAGAGACGCAGTATTTTCTCTCTGCGTTTCTTTTTCTTGGTTTCTCCTTCATCGCAGCTGTTGTGATGAATGCGAAACCGGTAGAAGTGCGCCACCCCGAGATCAGCGCGGTTGTTGGGGCGATGGCAATGCGCCTCGAGGCAGACACACTGGAGGAGTTGCGTCATTTGCGTGAGCAGCAGATTCGTTCTGGGCTGGAGCGTGAGGAGAAGCGGTTGTCTCTGGAGCACCGCGTTCTTGCCTCATTTCACGAGGCACCAAATGTCAAGGTTCTGCCGCCGTCCCTGCGCAACCCCAACGGGGCTGTGCTCTACGAAGAATAACGCTGAGTGTTTTGTTCTTTGTATTGTGTTGCGAATCTGGCATCTGCAAGAGCGCAAGCGCTCTTGCAACACATTAATCATTTGCATGCGGCAGGGAGAGCACGTCACTTGTCATTTCTTATCCCACTTTTTCTTCCTTCCTTTCTTTCGCCTCGCTTTGTTCTTTTTCTCCCCCTCCCCACCCTTTTTTTTTTTGTTTCGCTTGAGAAGAACTACAGCAATAATTAGGGCACGGGAGGAGTGGGGTGGCGGTCTTCTTTTTTTTGTGTGTGTGTGTGCGTGTGAGAGAGAGAGAGAGCGCGCGCGGATACACTACACGTCTCAGGCATGGACTTTGGCTACGACGAGCACGGCAACCGAACATGGCGTGACGACAGCAGCGGCAGCAGCGACGACGAACACCATGAGGTGGTGGCATCGAAGGATCGTTCTGATGATGACGATGATAGTGATCTGATGCGTGCAAGGGATAGCAGCAGTGATACTGTTGATGATGGGGTGGAGGAGGAGGAAGAGGACGACGACGACGATGACGATGACGACCATTATAATAATAATAATAACAATAATCGCCGATCAAAGCAACAAAAGCACTGCAATGGAAATCGCAGTAGCGACTCGAGTGGTGAGTTCAGCGACGACGTCGAGCTGGTCATTGGCGAGGTGGCGAATCAGTCTATTGATGAGCCGTTGGTGGACAGTCGAGACATTGTTGCTGCATCGGATCGCTTTGTTCGTACAACTGAAGGCAAATTTCTCATGGAAGACCGACGGGTGCACTCGCTTCTCATTCAAGATCAACGGGCGGCTTCATCTTCGCCTCGTGCCTTTCTTGACCTCCTGCGTGGCATCCCTTCGCGACAGCGTAACGTTGCTTTCATTGGCCATCTGCACCACGGCAAGACGTCACTACTCTCGCTATTGCTGGGCGGCCGGTCTCACCGCCAGCGTGAGGACGAGGTGGACCGCAATATTACCATCAAGAGCAGTGTCGTGACAGAGATGGTGTCTGGGGCGCACTACCAGCAATCATTTCACCTTGTCACCTTTGTTGACACACCAGGACACCCTGACTTTGTGGCTGAAACGGCGGCAGCATTACGCCTCGCAGACGCGGCTATATTTTGCGTGGATGCTGTAGAGTCTCTGACACGCGGAGGCGTTCAACTGCTGCGACAGGCAGTGCTGCAAGAAGGAATACCAGTGATTCTCGTCATCACGAAAATCGACCGTCTCATTATGGAACTCAAACTTCCGCCACTTGACGCATACCGCAAGCTTCGGATGGTTGTGGATGCTGTCAACAATGAGATTGCTGCCTTCGGCTCTTCATTCCTCGTGTCGCCGATGAATGGGACTGTCTTCTTCGCATCGGCAAAGTTAGGGTTCTGCTTCACAACGGAGACCTTTGCGCTGAAGTACAGTCGTGAGTATTCGTCCGTTGACCCGGCGATGCTTTCACAGCGGCTATGGGGGCAAATTGCGTTTGAGAATGAGCGTTTTGTGCGCATCAAGAAATTTTCCCAACGACCAGCCTTTGTAACACTCATTCTCGAGCCCCTGTACAAGATTGTTTCACACACACTCACAGGCAAGGGGCACGATACACTATGCAAGGGACTTCACCCACAGCCGCGGGACCCTGTTACTGCTGTCCGTGAGGCGATGCGGTTTTTTCTTGGTGACGCAGCGGTGGAGAGTATTGACGGACTTCTTAATGTGCTGCCCGAGACGAGTGGACGGTCGGCGCGGCTTCTCACACAGTATCGTCTCCCGTTCGATATGGAGGACTCTGTGGTTGCAATTGCACCGCTGCTCCGCTCTCAAAACAACGGTACGCACAATTTCGCTGTTGTACGTGTGCTGCATGGTGTATTGAGGCGCGGTATGAAACTGGCGGTGGTGGATGAGCACTCTAGCGACGTTGAGCCATTCTATTCCTTTACTGTGGAGGAGCTGCTGCTGAAGATGGTGGATGGTTTCGTGGATGTTGAGTCGGCAGACGCTGGCCAAGTGGTTCTTATCACCGGCTTTGGTACGCGACCAGGAAGTCATCTTGTGTTGGTTGGCGGTGCTGCCGCCGCGCCCTTGTTTGTAGAGGATGAAGATAATATAACTAAGGCTGAGGAGATGTCTTCTGCTTGGCTTGACGAGGTGCGGGTGTGTCCCCTTAACTGTGGTGTCCCGATTGTACACGTTGGGGTGGAGCTGAAGGATCCGACGAAGAGCGCACAGCTGCAGCGTGGCCTGCAGATTCTTGTGCGTACAACTCCAGGGCTGGATGCACATAAAGAGGAGACGGGAGAGTTCACCCTCACCGGGTATGGGGAGCTGCACCTCGACACCGCGCTACATGAGCTGCGCTGCAGTCTTTGCAAGGGTGTAAAGACTGGCATATCACAGCCCTTTGTCTCATTTTCTGAGACGGTTCTGGACAAGGACGGAGTGTTGGCCGTCAGCGGTTCAAAGCGGGTGCAGATTGGTTGTACAGGAGGGGTCATGCAACCACAGCTGACGGAATTCATTGAGTACGAGCACCTCAACCTGTTCCCAGAAGATGGAAGCAACGTTGTGAAGCTGTGGACGGCATTGCGTCAGCATGGCTTGGACGCACTGGATGCGCAGCACATTGTAGCAGCTGGGCCACACGCGACAAAGGGACCGAGTTTATTTATAAACGACACACTCGGGGAGGAAGATGATCTTTATGATGATGATGATGATGAAGGTGGTCATTTGCCACTTACGCAGCAGCAGTTACACGCAATTGTCGTTGGGTTTCGGTCTGCTGTAGCCTCTGGCCCGCTAACGGGCGATCTTGTTCGCGGTGCCGCTGTGCGACTAGTTTTTTCCAACATTGAGCCCGATACGAAAGAAGTGGCAGTTGTCTCGAGTGCACGAACGGCGGTGAGGCAGGCGCTTCTAGGCGCCCAGCCACGTCTTCTCGAACCGGTGCTTGCAGTAGATATCATATGCCCTCCTGAAACCGTGGCGAAGCTGTCGGAGATTCTGCAGATGCGCCGTGGCAGCATTCTTTCTGAGGAGCCGATTTCCGCCACGACGCTTGTGTGCGTGAAGGCGCTTGTGCCGGCGATGGACAGCTTTGGTCTGGAGACACAGATGCGCATGATGACGCAGGGTGAGGCGTTCCCGCTCTTCACCTTCAACAGCTGGGATCTTGTTCCCGGTGACCCGTTTGACACCACCATTCACGTCCCCCCGCTTCAACCAGGGAGGGGTTACCAGCTGGCACGTGACTTCACACTCAAGACCCGCTTCCGAAAGGGCCTTCCACCGCTCCTGGCGGAGTTTCAGATGTGAGGTTGAACGGTGTCTACGATGGGATATGTTCACAGCCCCATATAAGCATCGCATTGCATACTCACATCATACTGCACACACACACACATATATATACATATATATCCCTCTAGTACATCAATGCATGTACTTGGCATGCAGTTTTTTTTTTCTTTTTCTTGTCGCTGCGGATAAGACTGTATTGTGTGGTCTCTCCTTCGTTCCTGATTTCTCTTTTCACATCTTTCCTGCATGCTGTGCAACTGCCTATGATGGGGGTGCAGGAGACGCCAGGGAGCGGAGGAGGGGTATCCGGTGCTGTTGGCTGCTCTCGCCACTCCTGAGGAGGAGTGAAACGGCTGTGGATGTTCCTCAGCTCGCCTCCAACCAAGTCAATACATCACCTGCGGGGTTTCTCGGCGCGCAGGACAAGTCGCTTTTCCAATGGCAACCCAGATGGTAGGGTTCCCCCGTTTGTCAGAAAATTCCACATACGGTAGAGAATTCCTCCTGTGTTTAGATGATCGCAGCGCTGCATTTTTATCGGCGTGTTAGCGTCGAAATTTTTTTGCTTTTTTTTTTTTTTTCGTCTTCCCCATCGCTCTTTGTTTTGTTTTTGTCGCTGTTATTGTTATTGTTGTCATTGATGGTTTCTTGCTTCTCTTTCCCCTTTCGCTCTTTCCAATCCCGTGGGAAGTTTGGTAACTCTCCCCGGCGTCGTGCAGGGTTAATAAATGAGTCGCGATCTCGCAAAGGAGGTGGATCAAGCACTGCAGGAGGATAAATATGACTTTAATCTCTTCCTCCGTTTCTTGAAGAGTTACGTTGTGGCAGGCACACAACCGGAAAAGAGCATCCTTCTCGGAGTTCTGATGCAGGTGCTTCCGCGCTTCCACACAAGCGACTTCTCCGCTTGTATTTCTCTCATCCCTGGGTATGTGCAGGACGCCTCGTACATTGAGAAGGAGCTTGGCGCCATCTACGACCTGGAGAACTACCTGAGCTGCGGCAGATTCGTTCAGTTCTGGGAATTGTGGCACCAGACTCGTGACATGCTGCACCCCACACCGAGTTTTGAACCGCAGATGAGGGCAGCCATTGTTTCCGTGGTCTGCTGCACCCTGGAAAAAGTGCCTGTCGCGCGCTTGGCAAAATATTTGGGTGTGGATCCCACGCAGGTACCATCGGTGTTGAAGGAATCCGCCCGCATCGCTGCCGACACCGTCACGCTTCTCTCCTGTGACGACCAGACGGCAACGTTTGCCAGGACGATGTTCAACACACCGGAGAGCGATTTGAACCAAGAGCCGCTGCGCTTCTCCGACATCGCCTCCATTGTGTCGTAGGTGGTTTGGGTCTTGTGTCTGCAGATGTGCACCTGAGCGGAGCTAAACTAAATGAAAGAAACAAGAGCACACACACAAAGAAGAAGAAGAAAAAAAAAAAAAACAGGGGAAAGAAAAAGAAGGGAGGGAAGAGGGGCTCTCTTTAAGTGAACTCCCCCAAATCCCTGATTCATTTTGTAGTGCGGAGTGAACAGCGTTTGGAATAAAGTATAAACTCGCGCGCTGCTGCCGTCATGCCCCGCCTCCCCCTCTCCCCTCCCTTTTTGTCTTTCTCTGCCTGCACTGGGCTGCATTCCAAGAGTCACGTTTTTTTTTTTTTCCCCTTTTCTCCCCAGCAAGGACAGGTCAACGACGAGACATCGATACATACGAAAGGCTCGAGCGAATAGAGAGTGCGGGTTTTGGTCAATATGCAACAGAAATCCCCGACCTGCGTCTTTCACAGGCACGAGACACTGGACACAAGCGATGACATCTGCGTGTGTGATAAGATTACAGATGTTCTCCGTATCATCGGCTTGCGAGCGGGAGGACGTGCGGACACAACTGCGACAACACCAGCGCTTCTTCATTCCCCCAACGTGCTGCCAGTGGGCACGGCAATCTCTATGACAGCGTCATACGCTGAGTACACTCCCTGCACCCGCTGCCACACGGTCGAGGGACTCTCAGTGGGCCAACTGGTCTCGTTCTGGCAGCACAGTGTATTGTTTGCTGCTGGGTGGATATTTGATACTGCATGCAGTTCTTTGCGGCGAGGTGCACTGGTGATGGGTGTATTTCTCATTCGGAATACGGAGGTGGAGTTTACAGTGGGCCTCATTACGCACAGTACGTCTTGCAACCATCGCCTGCAGTTTGCAGTCTCTCAGTTTTGCGACTCGCACACCTTATCAAAGTTTTACGCGGAATTGCCACTTTGCTCCGCACACCGTGCAACGACCGTTCGCCTGTGGTGGGAGCCACGCTCAGAGCGCGTGACACCGCACCGCACGATGCCACCGATGAAGGTGATTCTGATACAAGACCATTCACAACTGCAAGCGCAGCCTGACACGAAGCAAATTTTTGGATACGCTGCAGTTAACATCTTCCTTTGCCGTCCAGCTGCATCGCATCTTCGTGGAACAAAGCGAAAGCTGTTGGAGGGTGCAGATATGTGCTCCCCCTACAAAGTGACACACCAAATACCGGCGAAGCCACATAACAATCCATCACGCGCTGCACCTGTTGTTGTTGCTGCTGCTGCTGCATTTGCTTCAGTGAATCAGTCACGTGGTGCTGCATGCACAAAAGGGCATGCTCAACCTTGTCAGGGGGACCGGCGGCAAAGCACATTGGTTTTCTACTTTGATGACCTCTCAGCTGTCGAGGTCGGTGAGCACCTCGTTGGCGTGGAGGTGGAGGTGTTGCCGTCATACAGGGCATTTGTTCCTGTGCTTTACGGGCACCTCGCGCCTTTTCTTGTGGTTGCACGAGAGAATGCTTGACTACACTAGCGTGCTTCCTCGTCTTCATCCCTTCCATCCTTCATCGCGAAGTGATGACTTTATATTTGTTGATGTTGCTTTTATTATTGTCGTTTATTTCTTCTCTTTTTTTTTTGTTTTGTTGTTGTTGTTTTTCTTCACAGAAGACTTGTCGTCATCCCTCCTTGTTTTCTTCTGCCGTATGCCTCGGCCTCTCGAAAGGCTGTACCGTGCGGCGCCCTTTTGCTATTATCACGCTTGTTTTTTTTTTTTTTTTTTCTGCACTCCTGCACCTTATTGTTATTTTATTTTATTTTATTTATTTGTGTGTGTGTGTGTGTGTTTGAGTGTTGCCCGTTCTTTATTTTTGGTTGTTGCTGTTCTCGTTCCTCTTTTCCCCTCCTTCACTGTGGCCGTGTCACGTTGTACAGTGGGTGGGGGGATGACCGGGTTATTTCAGCGGCTTATGGAGCTTGGGGAGGAGCCACCCCTCTCGCGCAACTTCAAAGCCCCTTTGGAGGCGAGCAGTGCCGCAACGAAAGAGGAGCTCGCGGAGGAGTTGTTGCAGGTGAGGGCGCAACTGGAGCAGCAGAAATCCAAGTACAACAACTTGATGGAGGACGCAACGAAGCTTCGTTCCGAGTACGACACGTACCGCCGAAGTGTTAAAAGGGAAAAGTGGAAGAATGTGGAGCAGCACGCCAAAGCGAAACACATGCTGGAAGAGCTGCGCCGTGCCGGTGCGTCTGGGAAAATAGACGAGGTGTACGTAAGAGAAACCGAGACCAAAGTGGCGAACTTGCAGGCGAAGCTTCAGAAGGCGCTAGAGGAGATTGATCGAGCGTACATGCGGCAGCGTGAGGCAGAACACATGCGTGCGGAGGTTGAGAAGGCCAAGAAGGAGGAGCTGGAGGAGCTCTGTCAGCATTTTGAGGGGTTTAGGGAGGCGATGGAGAGGCGCAACGAGCAGCTTGAGAAAAAGCTGGCTGAAGCCCACAAAGCTGCGGCGAAATTCTCTAAGGAGTCTTCTACTTCCAGGGGATCACGAGATGAGACTAATGGCGAGACAAGGCGCCACATGACGCATGGTGAGGTTGATGCTGCTGCTGCTGCTGCTGCTGCTGCTGCTGCTGCTGCCACCGGTGATGGAGAGGTTGAAAAGCTGCAGGCAGAGCTGGCAGCTGCATCACAGCGCGAGCAGCAGATGCGTGCAGAATTCGATGCAGAACAAGAGCTCTACCAGCGCCAGCTTGCGGACAAGCAATGGGAGATTGTGGAGACTGGAAAAAAGATCCTGGAGCTAAAGACGGAAATTGACAACGGACGGTCACTGGTGGCACAGCTGGAAGCCAGACTTGGGTCCGAGAGAGAGGAATATGCACTCAGGGAAGCGAACCTACAGCACACCATAAAAAGCACGGAAGACGTTGTCACGCGGCTTCAGCATGATCTGCAAGAGGTGAGGCAAAATTCTGAGCACATCCGTCACGAATACGAGCAGTCATTGATTCGTGAGCGTGAAATAGCTGTTAAGCATTCGGCAAAAGCTGATGAGGCGGAGTCCATTAACAATAATACTAACGCTGTACTACATGAACAGCGGGCGCACTACGAGCATCTGCTCTGTGAACAAGAGATGCTGCTTCAGGAACATCAGCGCACCTTTCGTACTTTGGAGACGGAGCTGCGGGCCGTGCGCGAGGAGAGGCTTCAGCAGGCAGGAGACATGGAGGAACTTCGCTCGGAGCTGGACCGAGCGCAGAGGAAGATCAACGAGCTCCATGCCATGCAGGCGGAGAGCCAGCACCTCATTGAAGTACTGGAGGAGGAAGAACGTTCAAGGGAAGAAGAACGGCAGAGGCTGTGGCGGTTGCTGCGCGAGGAAGAAGAGGCGCACCACTGCACCCGGCAGCGTATGGCCCAGCTGGAAATGCATCAGAGTGAAATGGTGCTTGCCAACACCGCCCATACAGCCGCCACAGATGAAGCAGCAGCAGAACGGCTTGCCGCACTTGAGTGCGAATGCAGTGACGCTCGCGCTACGTTGGAGGCGCAGCAGATGGAATTGCAAGACAGGGAGAAGACTATACGAAAACTCCAGTTGCAGCAAGATGACCTGATTGCACAGAACGCCAAATTTGCATGCTACCGTGAGGAGCACGCCGCAAAGGTTCGTCAATTAGAGAGTCGCATTCGTGAGCTTGAGGCGGGTAAATCTGCTGCACTCGAACAGCGGCTGCAGGATGGTGTTCCGCGCGCCTCAGAGGGGTTTGTTACAATGGCATCCGAAGGCGTACCAAACGGCGCCTCTGCAACTCCACTTGAGCTCCTCTACTCGCCGCCATCTGAGCGCCTGCGGTACCAATTTGTCTCAGATGCCATCGCGTCAGCGCGCAAGCTACATACTTCCTCTTCGCTCCGGATCCGCAGACTGATTTTACTTTCCATGGTGTGCATTCTCGTGGTGATTATTCCCACGACCTATTTTGTCTTTACCCCAAGCACCCAGAGAACTTGGGAGGCGGAAGATGCCTTTGGTAAGCTTCATGATGAGTACATGGCGGTGAGGGGAGCGCTGCAACGCTGTCGAGCGACTTCCTTAGAAAACAAGAAGGGTGGTGCATCGTAGGGCGCACACACCCTATTTTTTTTTTTTTCTTCTTCTTCTTCTTCTTTGTGCTTCGATCTTCTTGATGCACAATGAACTTGCATTGCTTCCTTCATACACATGGCCGTGTGATGTGACACGCTCACACGCACGACAATTCTGAGAATTTCTTTTGCTTTTGTGGTGTGAAAGTTCACATTATTTCTCTCTTTCTCTTCCCATTTTAATGATGTGCGTATTTATTTGGTTTGTACGCCACCCCCACCCCTCATACGCATCTTCACACTCATTTATACATGTATATATTTGTGTGTGTATGTTTATTCTGTTTTTTTTTTTTTTTGGACCTTCTAGTCCTTTTTTTTTCCAGCCACATAATACCGCAGGGGAAGAGAAGCGCGCTGGACGGCAAAGGTGAGTTTGGCCACAACACACACACACACACACACACACTATCTCTCTTTCTCTCACTATTGGTTATACGTGCATTGCGTACAAATCATATTGGATGTATCGGCTTGTCGACAAGATTCGTTTTTGGGACTCAAGTGCATCTAAATCTCTTCCTGGTGATGCTACTGGAGGAGGTGGTGGTGGTGGAACTGCCGCCTGTTTTACCGAGAAAGCTACTCTAAGCTGCAGCGACGAAACGATTATCTACAGGGCGTGCCACCTCTGCGCCCACGACCCAATTCTGGGAGCTGTTCTCTTGGTGGGAGACAATGTTCCCGTTGTGGTGCTGGTTCGTGGCAGGCGGCGCGTCTCGCTGAGAGTGCGAGGGGGAGTGCACTGGATACAGTGCTACGTCTTTGCTGGAACGTCAAGCTTTCTCTTGCTTTCTCCCGAGTCTCTATTGCTTCTGGATTACACGCAGCGTAATCCTTCCTCTGCCCTCTTTCCACGTGGGAGAAGCGGGGAGCTCTTCGCATGTCTTCACGTTCCACAAGGTGTGACGTGGGGGGTTGTTGGTTGTCGCAACGGCTCTGTTATGTACTGGAAACTAAGGCAAGAGGGCAGTAGGGTGAGTCTAGTGTGGGCTGCGCTGACGACAGACTTGCTTTATCTGTGTCGCCCATGTCTTCCTGCAACAACTCCTGAGCTCTGCGGACATATTTCTACTGTTGATTCCTATTCAACAAGTCCAAATGCCCTTATTGCGGTACTCTATGGCGTCCCAGGTGTGTGCAAGTGGCGGATGGATGAGAATCGCCTGAGCACCTTCTTTAGTGCTTCCGAAACTGTTGCAGCCTTTGGGTTTGCCGCTTGTCGAGTGACGCCAGGAGGTGTGTACATCACTGCCACAACATTTGATATTTCTGTGGTTTTTGTATGGTTGGATGGCGGGAAGAAGAGCAACTGTGTAGAGCCCATGTGGGTTGTGGAGACTGGGTGCCGTCCGCTCTCTGTCGCGGGGGGTGCCCAGCTCGGGAACGTGATGGGTGGCAGTGTGCAAATGTCCCCCTGTGGCATCCATGTCACGCGCAGTGCGGGGACATCTTCGCAGGCGCAGTCTGACAAGAAGTGCCATATGCATCTCCTCCTTTACTCCGATAGGGAATTGGTGGAACTTGGGGTTGACCTTGGAAAGAAGCGGCTTCTCCAAAGGGAGGACATCCTCGCACACATGGCTGCAGTACGCACACCGTCGCTCCCGATGCTGGAAGCCAAGGATGCACTCATGGTACAGCATGTTATTCCATGCGCTCGCTCTAACTACTGGCTGGCCACATGGACTCAAGAAGAGCTGGATCTCCTCCTTGTGGCAAGCGACAGCAGTGGACCACTCTTAGTACAGCGGTGTCGGCAGAAGCGAAGTGTGGAATGCATTACCGAGTTGGAAGATCTCCCACGCGGTGCTACAGCATGGAGCGGAATGGTACTCCTAGCGCCCCCAAGGGGGTTGATGGAGGTTGTGCGTACCGTGCTGAGGACTGCGCAAGATGGAGGAGGAGGAGGAGAAGAAGAAGAAGAGAAAGGAGACGACAAAGACGTGTGGAATGCTATCCTGGGTGGTGCTGAGCTGGTAAGCACGCGTGGGGTGGAAAAGCAAGACGAACCCATGTTTCTTGTCGTGACAACCGGCAGGCTGGGGTGCAGCGTGTGTCTACTTCCCATGACAAACGAATGTGTTCCCATACCTTTTGGTGTGATTGAGCAAGGGATCGCATGGCCACATCGTTCAGCTTCAGAGAACACTAGACAACGCGTCATACTTGAACAGGTCTTACCTGAAGCTCCGCAAGCTGCGGAGTTCATATTGTACGCTCTGGCAGATGAGGAGACGGTTTCGGTGTGTGCTGTTCGACTTTGGCCACGACGCCTGGAGCACCTCGTGTGTCTTTCTAGGGAGTCTCTCATGCCAGGAGCAGCAAGTGCTGTGTGTGGCAGCACCGAAAATGATGGTGGTGGGATTGTGGCATGTAGAGCAATCTTGGTCGAGTGCCGTGTTGAGAGAAATGAGAGTGTGCCGTCGCAATTTCGGTTGCTGCAGGGTGGCCGGAGCATTTTCATCCAGCTATGTGACGCCTCGTTTGTTCTCGTGGACATGAGTGATAGCAATAACGGTGCGGAAAGATCGCCCGCCATGGTGCATTACCCATCCGGCTTGTTTCCTGCTGGCACGAACGTGACGTCATTTGATACTGCGTGGGTGAAGTGGGATTCTTCGTCTGATCGTACAAGGACAGGGGAACGCAGCGAGATGTGTCTGATATTAGTCTGCATCTTGTCAGAGCAGAAGGGAGTTGTAGTGTGGGACATGAGTCGCATGCGTTTGCTATCGTGCTTCCTTAAAACAGAGTCTGGTAAATGGTGCTACAATGCCGTTATGGCTGTTGAAGAAGAGACTTTTCTTCACACATCAGCAGAAGCAGCAGCAGCAGCAGCAGCAGCGGCAGAAGAAGAGTCAGAGGCAGAGGTGGGTGGATTTACTGTTGCCGTTTCCCGTGCTGAGGTGAGTACCACCACCACAGATGCAACGGCAGAAGCGCGACGGGAAGAGGAAGGAGAGGTGGAGGGACATCTTCGTCTGCGCGACGTGTTTGGTCGACTGATCGCCTCCGTTTGCATACGTCATCGTCTGGGTGAATCTGGTGGCTGGTACGTGAGAAAGGGTGGAGACAATGACCAGTGGGACATGCTCCTCTCTGGAGACGCGATGACACTTCGTTTCCTCGTCAAAGTTCACGGGGGCGAGATTCTCGTGACCGCAGATGGGGGATGTTGCTTGGGGGAGGCCCTTGTGCCGTGTGACTGCATCACTACGCTAGAGGTGGACTGCTCTTGGCCCTTCGTTACGTCACTCTGGGATTCGAATGGGAAGCGGATAGAGGAAGAGCGAAGCCAAAAGAAATTTTCCTGGCACCCACGTGCTGTGGGCACACAACGCAAGCAAGTCACAAAACTTTTGCTCTACAACAACAGGACGGTGGATTTCTTCCATGTCACGCAGCTGATGTCAAGCGGGAACGAGAAGGGCCCTGCAGCAACTTGCCGCTTTGAACCCGATCGCTCTATAGAACAGGTACTGCCTTGCGAAACGTTTCATGCGGTGCTAGTGCTCACCAAGGACTCCAACGGGTGGCGATGGATCAGCGTGCTTGATGTGGACACTGCCAAGCACATGATGGAACCCTACGCCATGATTCAGTTTGATGACCAGGACGACCTGCGCTTTCACCCTGTCCCTGTGGACGGGGGAAGTGTACACCTCTACATTCTGGGAAGCCCGGGTGGGGTGCTTGGCCACTTGGTTCTTGCTCCCACAGTTAGCAATGGAGCGATCTGCTGCGACCAGCGAACGCATGGGCCGCCACTAAGTCCGAAGCGCGCGCCTGCACCGGCCAACTTTCGAGAGTACATGCGATCCCTGCCACCACCGCCAACGATGAAGCAAGAACAGGGTTTTTTGAAGCGGCTGATGGCCCTGCCGTGGGAGGAGGTGGTTGCGAAGCTGGAGGGGGAAGTTTTGAGGGAGGTGCGTGTGGAGTCGTTCGATGATTTTCAAAAGCGTCTGTCGGTACTCGTTGGGGAAGTGCCGCTACACGGGAGGCGAGAGGCAGACCCGACGCCGAAAGGAGACAATTTATTACCCCGGGGGGGCCGGTATGCCGAGCTGAAATCGACCGCCGCGCGCGAAAATATAAGCCTAAGCGAGGCCCGATGCATCATGAACGAGAATCAAACACGGCTTCACGAGCGCGGAGAGCGGATCGCCGAAATCGAAAGCAAATCGCGTGAACTGGCCAATGAGGCGGCCACTTTTCAGCAGCTTGCGCGGCAGCTTAAGGAGAAACAGCAGCGCCGCTGGTTTTGACGTTGGGGAGGAGGAGAAGGAGATGACGGCTGCTGCTGCTGCTGCTGCGGCGGCGGCGGCATCCACAGCGAGCCCTCTTTCTGCTCTGCAATGCGCGCTCTTCCTCCTCCTCCTCCTCCTTCCCGCTCTTCTTCTAAGCACAGTGCTAATTTTGTTCCATGCTTGGTTTGCGGGTTGCGTCTGTTGCTGGTGGATGTTGTTTTTATTACTCCTCTTTGCTGGTCACGGGGGGGTTGTTTTATCCATTTTTTTTTTGTTTGTCGCGGTACTTGGTTTTTTTTTTTTTTTTTTTTTTTTTTTTTTTTTGCGGGGGAATATTAACAAAAAAAAATTGCAAGAAGAGAACGAGAGATAAAAGAAAAGAAAGAAAAAAAAAAACACGGATGAGAATTTTCAGTGAGACGACGATGCTCATCATGTTTCTCATTCTTGCGCTGATGGCGCCTGGTGATGTTTTCGTCATCGCCTATACACCACCTTATGTGCTTCCGTCGAGGTTTACTCGTGGCACGCTTCACCACCTGCTGACGAACGACCACCTCGCCGCTGCTCGTGCTGGAAATTACTACGTGAACACGACGCCTTCTATTTTTCGACAGCCAGTGAACCATTCAGACCCAACTGGAGTTGCGTTTGATCAGAGGTTCTGGGTGGATTATTCGGCTTGGGATGGCGGTGATGAGGCCATACTTTACATCCCTGGCGAGGGGCCAGGCCGTTCTTCTCCTGACGGTTACATTGGGATTTACGGGCACCGTCGACATATGTTACTTTTCTCGCTGGAAAACCGGTATTACGGGGAAAGCTTGCCAGCTTCCCTCACCGACACAATGAAGCTCAAAAAATACCTTGGGGTTGACATTGCCATTGATGATCTACGCTCTTTCCAGATATATGTCGAAGAGAAACTTATTGGGAAGAAACTTCGTTGGCTCATCGTGGGTGGAAGCTACGCTGGTGCCTTGAGTATTTGGTTTAAGGTGAAGTATCCGACTGCCGCTTTGGCGGTATGGAGCAGCAGTGGGGTTGTCGAGCCCCGGCTAAACTTCTACGCGTACGACGGACACGTTAAGAAAGAGATCTCCCCCGATTGCGCCAACGCGGTGGACGCGGTGCAGCTGCTGTTCTCGAATTTGTGGGAAAACGAATCATCTCGAGTGGCCTTCTTGGACCGCTTCTCCATCCCCCGCTACTTTGACAAGGCTGGCATTTCCTACATGCTGGCAGATGCGGTGGCGGCTGCCGTTCAGTATGGGAAAAAATGGCAAATGTGTGACATGCTTGTGCCACAAAACAAAACGGATCCACTGGGCCAGTTTTTCACCATGATAGAGCGCATGTATGGTCCAGAGTTTGTTTCCGATTGCTCGTACAGCACCACATGCCTATCAAACGCATCCTTCTCAGACCAATGGGGTCCTGCAGGGTACGCATGGGTGTATCAAGTCTGCAGTGAACTCGGGTATTTCCAAGTGGGCTACCACAAGAGTCTTCGCCTCGGAGATGTGAGCACGGATTACTTTATTCACCAATGTCGTTCGGTATTCGGAAACTCAACATTTCCTGATGTCTTTGAATTTAATGCGAAATGGGGAGGTAAACGACCAGTTGCCGGAAATGTCGTTGCCTTGCAGGGGTCGGATGATCCGTGGAGTGAATTGGGTATTACTAAATCACTGAGACCAAATTTTCAGGCATTTGTGGCCGAATGTGAAGGTTGTGGGCACTGTGGCGATCTTGCCCTTCCACTTCCAACTGATCCACCGTCGCTGAGGGAGCAGCGGGAGCAGCTGACTCGGTACCTGGACATTTGGATGTCAAGTGAGCGCGTCTCATATATTATTGTGTTGGGTGGTAACTTCACTGACGTAGCGGTGACGCACATCGAGGGGCTGCTGAAGGCACTTCAGAGTGATCTCCACGACTTCTTCGACCAAAGCGCCAGCCTCTACCTGCAAAATATCGACAGAATTAACCACAAGCTCACTGCCGTTGTTGATGTATACATGAATGATATGAACAAGATGGATATAAATTCTGCGCTGATGAATCTGCGGAACAGTTCGATGTGGTTGTCACGTGCCCGAAAAGTGTTTGCCCTCTGGGGGATCCAGGGTGGAGTTGTCGTCATTTCTCTTGGGGAGTCGGAGTCACCAGCGAACAGCAAGTGCTGGGAAATTGTAGCAAATGTGAATGCCTTGCTGAGCACTGTAGTTCTGCTGTTCTCTGTTGCTACCATCCTCGTTGTGGTCGCACAATGGTGCTTCAAACGGGAAAAGGTGCATGGGAGGAATCCCTGATGGACTTCCCCCTCCCACTCCTCATGGTGATGCATCTTTCTTGCCCCAAGAGACCAGGTTTACGATGCAACAATAGGACTGTTTGAAGATGAAGAGTGTGCAAGAAGAGAAGAAAACGAAAAAAAAAAAAATAGCGAAAAGACTCCTCTCTTCTTTTTGTCCTGAAGGCTTGCGGCGCGAGGGGTGGTCGAAAGGCCCTATTGCCATCGTATACAAATTTTTTTTTTTCGAAATTTCCTCTTCGTTCTTCGAATCCGGCAGGTGGCGCCTCGCAGAGTTCACTAGCGGAAACTCACTCAATTCCCTTCGCCTCCTCGTGTGTGTGAGGCGCTGCCGGCTTGCGTGCGCCTCTTCCCCATTCAGCAGTGAAGAAGCCTCAGGTGGGGAATAACAACTTGAGGTCCAGCGGGGGGGGGGGGGGGGGGGTGGGAGAAAACCATCGCAACAACACTCCCTCTTTTGATTCTCCCTATTGATGTGCACAGCCGACACTGTTTTACTTTTCCACGTGGACTGACGCTCTCATTTGTATCTTCTGCCATGACAAGAAAGTGTGATTCGACGATGCGGAGAAGAAAATAAAGATCCTCCCACTTCTCTTTTTTTTTTTTTTTTTCTCTTCCAGTTTCCGCAAGAGTGTCTTCAAGCTGCGACGCCTTTTCCCCTTCTTCTTCTTCACACTAGACGATGTTGCCGCTTAGGCTGCGTGACTCCGGTGGTGTGCGCGCGCAGACATGCGCTCGCGGGGACCATCACGCACCTGAGCAAATCCCAGATTAAAAAAAAAATTACCAGCCTTCTCTTGGACGCCAGAGAAGAGGCATCGCTACTGTCTGTGCGTGCTCGGCAACGTCTAATGTACACGCAGAGTTGTTGTTGCTTTGAATGTAGCTGCACAGGGCGTTGTGTCACAATGAGGGCTGACGTTTGATCTCCTTGAGAGATATTGTGGTGGTATTCCCCAATTTCCCCCTGGCCTATTCGTCATTGTTTATTGTTTGTTTCTTCATCTTCTTGACTCTCGTTCAACTGTAACCAAATTCCTCGTGGTCTTCACCATCACTTGCGTTCATTCATATTATTATTATTATTATTTGTTTTACTTTCTCGAGGCAAGGTGGATCTTTTCCCTTCTCTCTTTTGTCTGCATGCACCTTCACTTCTCTTTGGTTGGTAGCTTGGGATGTGCTATGAACGCTTCCTTCTGACGAGATCACCAGACGCACATGTTTGAGGAGGCAGATTTCGTTTTTTATTGCCTGAGAAGTGGGTTCTCTTCCCCATCCACGTGCAATTATTATTATCATATATATATATATATATATATATATAGTTTCTGAATTTGTTCCTTGTCTCCACAGGCATTAGTTGTGGTCAGCCTGTACCGCACGAGAGACCCACTGAATGCCCTTCATTTTTTTTTATATGCCTTTGACGTTCTCTCCCTCCCTCCTTCTTTCTTTCTCTTTTGTGTGCTGCTCTGCGGGAGGGGCACAGTCTCCATCATTGTCTTCTTTCTGATAGGCATCTTGGGTGTGTTCTTGCAACGTTAGAACAATGACGTATTATGAAGAGGTATCGCTTCCCAGCGAGGCGATGATGGTGCGTCTCATAGAGGAGCAACTCTGGTGTGGGTACGATGGTGTGGATGCGATGGTGAAGCTTCCCCTGGGGGATACAACTGCCACCTATCTACGCGAAGCGGTGTTTCCCACCCTCGTGCCGGCCTTGCACGAGTTGCTGAAGCGCGTGCAACAAGCGAATCTGCGTGATGGGGCATTCTCTGATCGATACGGGGCAACAGGAAATACCCACCCGCTGTCGTGGCTGGCGCAGTACCTCCTTCGCAACAATATACATGAGAGTAGAAGCCTTGAAGAGCACCCATACGTGCTAGTCAACAATGAAGTGCTTAGGAAGCAGAAGGAGGCCAGCGAAGGAATGGCAATTGATGGTGCGTAGATTTTGCGCATACCATTTTTTTGTTTTCCGGGTCAATCGTCTTTTTTTTTTTTTAAAGAAGTTCTCTTTTGTTGCACTTGAGGCTTTTTGAGAATTCAGTTGCTTCGGCGATCTCTGTCTTGTATCTACGTATGGATATGCATGTGAGTATGTATGTATGTAATGTATGCTTGTGTTCATTCGTACTGTCAAGGCAGATGATGAGCAAAGCGGCGCTTGGTTGTACACGATTTCAACTGGCGGCGGCGGCTGTGGTGGTCGTTTTGAAGCTACTCGTCTCTTCTTGACAATGCCTTGGGTAAAACATGCATGTGTATCATCTCTTTCTCCAAATGTGTGTGTAAGAGTGCGAGGTAGTGGGTTGAGGGAGATACATCACATGGAACTAGATTTAGAGGCGGCTTCACGTGCCTTGGAGGGGCTGGTGGCTCCATCCACCTCCAACGGCGGCTCACTCTCCTCTCTTTGTCAACGATCAAAGAAAAACGTCGGATTGAGAGACAAGAAAGTGAGTGCTGTGAGCTCTGCAGACTATGGTGATGGACGGAAAAGTAATTCCCGTGAGGCTGCGGCCTCGTCGAGGAACGGTATCCATTCTACCCTGGGAACACAGGAGGTGCTGGTTGCTTCCAGCAAAACAAAGGTGGAGCAGCAGCAGCAGCAGCAACTGAGGCAACGGGAGCGTAGACCTGCACCGCGACTAGTTTCATCACCCAACCAGATCCCTTGCAAGGTCATTGAAGCAAGCGGACTTGGTGCCTCTGCCATTTTGCTTGGGGGCACTGCAACGGTGAGACACGTAGAGGACAGGGTATGGAGAACCAACCTTCTTCAAACCCCGAATCCCTACATTGTGCTAAACTGCAACCCAAAGCATTTCTCCCGTAGGGAAGTTATTTCTCATGTGGCACCGACGATGAATTCCCCGGGTTCCCACGTCGAGCGTGTGAGGGACATCGTTGTATCGATCGCCTTTGACACGCCACTAGAAGCGTTGGAGGAGGAGGAGGAGGAGGAGGAGGAGGCAGTGATTCAACGCCTCGTCGTGTCGTGTTCTAACCACCCACGCACAGGCTATGTTAACGTGCTTCGTGTAAGTGATATAGTGGGTACGCTGACGCGCGCTGTTGTTCCAGGTACGCTCATTGGCCCGTTTCTGAAACTGACGCTCTTCCCCAGCGATTCACTGCGGACAAGGGTGCTACGGGTGTCTGCAGCTGAGTTGGCTCACGCAGACAGTTGGACGGAGCGTCGTATCATTGAAGAGCCTTTGGGGCCTCTCTCCGAGGAAAATGATGCCCTGTTTTCTGATCCCGTGAGTAGTCCCCACAAAACATCTGGGGCGAAGGCTGAAGAAGAACACCACACAGAAAGTCGCGCATGTCCCCCATCGCTAATGACGGAAACCAAGACAGGGAATTCTTCATTGGCCAATTTCTCAGCCTTGATATCATCTGTAGGAAGTGTGCGTGAGGACGCCGAGAGTCTCATGGGGTCGCGTGTATTACGTGGGAAGAAATCTGAGTGCCCAGGGCGCACGTCCGATGCTACGCTTGTACGAGATGATACTGGAGGTAGTGAGACGCCGCGTACGAATTTGGGGAAGAGGCAAACGCATTCAAGGAGCGCGACTAACGAAAAAAAGGTGTTTCTCGCGCGTTCCAGGGCAAGGGGCGGCACGAAGGAGTCAAGACCCTCGAAAAAAAACCCGGCCACGCGCATTTTGGAATCTCTACAGACTACAGAAGGCGTTGGAATCGGGGAACCCAAGCCGTCTAATGCCTTGGACGACGGTGAGGGTGTCCATGAGACGTCTCCTCGGGGAAATGACACGGATCGGCAGCGTCTGTCTAAGGCTTTGATTGCGTGGGGAATTAAGCGACGACTTCTGCAGGATGAAAACATCATGCGCTCTCTGCATGAGGACTGCGAGGAATCATTTTATACATCGGAGTCTGATCAACAGGGGTTGGAAGGGAGAAGAAGAGGAAGAGCGTGTAGCGACCCGTTGTGTTGCCAAGAGCCGCATGGGGAGCTATCGAGATCGTTGGAGGTCCTACAGGCGCGGCGCATTTGGGAGGCAGTCTCTCTCTGGAGCCGCCGTGATGCTCTTCTGGAGGCCATGATGAACTCATCGACCTTGTGTCTGGCTACTGCGCGTACATCTGAAGAGGTTTTCGCCTCGCTTCCCCAGCCCCACACCATGCAGATACTACTGGTGTTATCTGGGGATGTGCAGCGTCGAGGAACTTTGACCTCTGATTGCTTTGATCTTATGATGACCATTGCTCACGGGGAGCGTCAGCGTGGATACGAGGCGGAACTGGTGTTTCGTATGGATGATGGATTCGGCTGCATTCTGCATCCGCATCGCGATATGGAGAGGGGGCGCCAGTGGCTTTTGGTCTCTCTGCATCAACATTCGGCTGATGTGAACGAATGGATCCTGGAGGCTCTGCGCATGCATAAAGAGATTGCTTTATTAGGGGGAAAGTCGTCCCATGAGCGAGCACCCAGTGATTCTAGCGCACCTTCAGCCGTGAATGATGAATTAATTTATTCGTCAAGGCTTCCAGTGTTGCGCTCTGTTCTTGATTTTGCATGCCTGTTGGAAACCTTGTTACCAGCACTGCTACCTTGGCTTTCTGTGGGCGACATGTGCTACTACGGGGACGTGCAGCCAGTGCTATTCCCTTTCATTGACGACTGTGGAGTGATTCATCCCACATGTTGGTTTCACTGCATCCTGCATGGAGCAGTGCGGTCGGTGTTGTTATCCCTACCAGGAAGCGATGGACAGGCTACGGCAGGTGAATGCTCGCAAGGAACACCTCCCACAACGCAAAGAAGATTGGCCTGTATGACGCTGCGAAGACATGTTCCCTTCTGTGCGGTGTGGCAGCCACAAAATGACGCAGTAAAGGTGGTGTTAACTAACGTTCATGCGCTGCACCATATCGATCTTCTTGACGGCGTCTTGATGTGTCAAGGCAGTCTGGCGCTGGCGCGGGCGCTTCTTCCCCACACTCAGCGAAGAAAACTCGAGGTACTTAAGGAGGAGGAGGAGGGCCCGTCAGTTGTGGGTACATCATCTCTTGGCCCGAGCGCTGCCGCAGCAGTGGCGGCTTTTCCCGGTGGCTCTGGTACAACAAGTGGGGTGGCTTTTCAGTCACTGAGTGTGTCCCTTCGGCACTCGTGGCGGGTTGTAGGGATCGCTCTTCCGATAGGGGGATCGTTTGACGAGGACGCCTTCATGGACACGGTGCTTCGCTGGGCATACGCTCTCCCGCGGGTTGTGGTTCTTTTCTACTCTGAACATATGAACGGAGAGACGCTACCGCCTCTTTCAGCGGGTTTTCTGGAAGCCTTTGCTGCCGTTCTTGACGTGGAGACTGCGCTAGCTGCGTGAAGTGGAGCACCGGCTGCATTCTATTGGTTTGCAGGGGGAGAGAAGAGAAGTGAAAAGGAAAGGAAGGGGGTGTACTCACACATTTGCCTTTTGTATGCGTGTGTGTGTGTGTTTGTGTTCGCCTGGCTGCCTTTCCAGCACAGCGCGCCTATTCTCAGAGACTGGATGCGGATTGCAAAACATTTCTGGTTATTGCCTTACTCTTGTTGCTATTATTATTATTATTATTATTATTGTTGTAGTTGTTATGGTTCTTCTTCTCTCTCCCATCATCATCATCATCATCATCATCATCACTTTATACCTTTGTAAATGGTAGAGAAGAATATAAGCGAGATAGGACGAGCGGCAGGAGTGTATCAACCAACGAATAAAAACAAACAAGGAAGCTGATAATTCACTAAGTAAGGGGAGAGATAGATAGAGAGAGAGTGTGTGTGTGTGTGCGAGTGAGTGTGTGAGGCACGAGGGGATTCTTTTTTTTTTTTTTTAGCTTCATTTCTTCTAGTCGCCGTTGTTGTTGTTGATTTCGCACTCCGATCGGAAGAAGAAGAAGAAAAAGAAGAAAAGGCAGCAACAGGGAATGGAGAAACAACAGCTTTTGCAGTTGATCGATGCCATCCTGTTGCCGGATAATGATATCCGGAAAGATGCGGAGAAGAGATATAATGCACTGGTGAAGGAAAACAGCGAGTTGGTGATGTGCACCTTGTCGGATATCTGTGCCACTGTTGACAAACCGGCAGCTGTGAAGATGAGCCTTACGCTTCTGAAGAAACTCTTCGGTGTCAACTCTGAATGCTTCGCTCTTGCCAGCAAAGAAGCGCAGGAGAGGATAAAGGCGTCTCTTTTGCAGGTGCTCGGAGCGGCGGCGTTTACCTCACACCATACCCTGGCGGCCGTCTGTGTGAGTGCCCTTGTCGTGAAGTTGCAGAATCTAAAGCAGGGGTGGGATGAGCTCTGGAGTAGTGTTTTCCAGATACTCGGAAACGTGGATTCGCCATCCCAGCTCAAAGCCATAAGTTGCAAGATCATCGCCAACACAGCACCGTCCCTCGCAAGCTTCTTTCAAGTACACATTGGCAGTATTGTTGCCGGGATTGGGAACTCGCTGCAGGATCCCTCTATCGAGGCAAGAAAAGGGGCTTTTGATGCCTTCATGAGCGTCGGTGTTTGTGAGTCATTATCCCAGCTCCAGGAGTTGGTTCCCATGTTGTTGAATGTCCTACAGGAGTATCTCAACGCATCCAGCTGGGACGAAGCCGAGGAACTGACTTCCAAACTCGCGGAGGGTGCCGTGGGCTCCTCTAAGTTATTCGAAAAGCATGCAGAAGCGCTCCTGCGAGGACTGATGGAGGTGGCGTCAACACCATTAGTACCGCGCAACGCTCGTCACATGGCAATCGAGGCCATTGTATCATACTGCGAGTCTGAACCAAAGAAGGTGCGCAGCGTGCCGAATTTTGTCGCTTCATTCATAGAGCTCCTTTTTGAATACACACTGGAGCCTGTGATGCCAGCCAATTGGGCCACCACGGGGATTTCAGACCAGGAGGACAACGACAACGAGAACGACGACGAGGATGCTGAAAATCATGACTCTATTATTGGGTGTCAGTCCATCGATCGAGTGGTATCCGCTGTTGGCGGCAGAAAACTTGAGGCATTGGCACAGCGCCTCTTTCTGTCGAACATCCAATCGCCTTGTTGGAAGCGACGCAATGCAGCCCTTCTCCTGATTATGTACGCTGCAGAAGGAATGGCTACTGTTCTAAAAAAACATATGGAGGATATTATTAGAACAGCTCTCTCTGCGTTGCACGATGAGATGGGTTTTGTGCGATGCTCCGCATTGGAATGCATTACTCAGATTTCAAATGACTTCGCCCCGGCGCTTCAAAAGAAATTCCCTCATCTTGTTCTCCCAGAACTCATTCAATGTCTCAAAGATGACACGCCTGCCATCGCGACACGTGCGGCGCGCGCCGTTGACTCGTTTTTTGATTCTTTGGAACACGAGGAGGATGTGAATGATACAGCCACTCTTGTACTCTTTCAACCATACGTCGGGGATCTTTGTGCTTCGTTGGTGACCCTGATGGGGCATACATCTTATCAGTTTCTCCGAAAAGATTCCCTCTCAGCGCTCTCATCGGTTATAATAACATGTAAAACTCTTCTTCGGCCATACGTACACGACCTTGTCCCGGTATTTCAGGATGTGGTGACAATGCCTGATACTCCACAAACGATGTCAATAAAGTGTAAGGCCACTGAATGTATCACACTTTTGGCATCTAGCGTTGGGAAGGAAGTGTTCGCCCCGTATGCAGAGGATGTGTGCAACTACTTGACGCAATTACTTCAATTCCTTGTGAATGATGCCTCTAAAGATGACATGCGGCTTCCATACGCTCTCCGTGGATGGTCCTGCATGGTGGAGTGCCTCAAGGAGGACGCTGTTCCCTATTTGCAGTTTGTTTTGCCTGTGGTCCTGGAGGTGATGAATGTGAGTTGTGATGCAGAGATAGTGGACGCTGATATTGAGGATGAGGATGAGGATGAGGATGAGAAGAGTGATAAGAACGTGGAAACGATGCGTGTTATAATTCCAGGCACGGGCGTTAGGAAAATAAAAATGCATACGTCCCTGATAGAAGAAAAGGAAACTGCTGCCAACATCATCAGCCTGATCGTAACATATGTCGGCAAAGACTTGGGACCGCAGCATCTGCACAATATCATGACTTCTGCCGTAGAACTTCTCAAATTTGAGATGAACCCTTCCATCCGTGAGTGCGGTGCGTTGATTCTAGAAGGAGTCCTGTCTGCGTGCGAACTGCAGGCGGAGGTGGCGGCGGCGGTGTCCCGTAGCATTCTGGAGCCGCTCTTAGATCAGTTTGCGGAAGAGGACGATTCCGAGGCATCCAACGCTATTTCAATGGCCATTAGCCGCTGCCTTGACAATGCGCCAGAACTCGTGGATCCAGAGATAATAAAGTCTATTAGTGATAAGTTGTTCACCGCGCTGCAACGTGCCATAGAGAGCCGCGAGGAAATCTTGCAGAGGCAATTGGGGGAAACCGACGGGGACGAGGACGAGTTGGATGCGCTGGAGGCAGAGGAGGAGGAGGCCAATACACTCATATGCGACAGCTGCGATCTCCTTGAGAAGATGCTAGAGCGCTCTGGTACCGTTTTTGCTCCCCTCTTCTTAACCACATTTTCCCCCATTCTGGAGAAGATGCTGCAGGCTCAGGAGAAGGACAATGTCGTGACACAAGGGCTCGTGCTTCTCTGCAGCGTACTGAAGCACGCGCCAGATTCCGCTGCCAACCTCATTCCAATGGTTTCTCATAGCGTCATTGCCTTTGCGCAGTCCCGGATAGACACTGACTTGCTGCAGAGTGCCTACTACCTAATGAACCTGCTGCTGCAGTACTTTGCGCAAAACCCACATCTTTTGGTTCAAGGCTTTATCCAGAAGGTTTTCGAAACCTTCTCTCATCACAGCACTGCCCAACAGAGCGAGGAATACAACGGCGTCATCTGTAATGCAGTCAGCACGGCAGTGACGATGCTCTCATTCTTTTACGAGACGATGACAATGGAGCAGGTGGAACAGACAATTGCCCGAGTCGTGAGCTGCCTTCCTGTGAAGGAGGACGAGGTAGAGGCGTGTTGTGTACACGAGCAGGTGCTGAAGTGGATCATGGGTGGTCATCCTGTGCTACGTGGACGTGACGAACAGGCGCGCGAAATCGTAAATCGCCTCCGCGTGGCACCCCAAGGTACACTGAACGCCGCGACGCTGGAACAACTTTCTCTGATGTAGAGGGAGCAACAGGAACAGAAAACGGATCAAGTAAAAATGAATGGAAGGAAGAGGCACGCGGAGAGGAAGAAGAAGAAGAAGAAGATAAGGAAGCGGGTAAGGTTGGGAAAGATGAGATTGAGGGTTGAAGAGGCACATGGAAGTTGGATAATAAACAGTTATTTAATACCCGCAATGTTCCGACATTTACATGATTTGTGAACACCTTGGAGTCCTTTCCCAATACTGTTGTTCTGCATCTTCTTCCCAGTGGCCCCAGTACACACGCACGCATGTATGCAGCTACAGGGGAGTAATACTTTTCTGTATTCTCTATGTTGACCCATGTAGGGTGCAAATGACGAAGCGGTGATGTATGGACCTGGCGATTAGGCCTCAACCATAACGTGAACAACGGAATAACTCTGGGAAGGCAAAGGGCCGTCTGTCTGTCTGTCTGTCTGTGTGGGAGGGAGGGAGGGAGGGAGGGTGCGTTAAATAAATACATAAACATTTTATATCAATACAAACAAACAAAAAGAAAGAACAGAAAAAAAAAAAAAAACTGGGGTGGGGTGGGTGAAATGAAGGGCACGCGGGCAGTAAACCGAACACTAAAAGCCCAGCAAGGGAGAAGGACGGTTGTAATTTACAAATACATGCATATATACATATGTATATATATATATATATCTGTGTGTGTGTGTGTGCGTGTGTGTGTGTGTGTGTGTGTGGCGTCATCACACGTCCACACGCACCGAGTAAAGCAGGAGGATGTTGTGTTCTGCTCCCCGTCAGGCAATGAGACCCTCTCAGGAGGAGGAGGAGGAGGAGGAGAAGGAGGAGAATAAAGCGAGATGAATACGGGGCGCAGGCAATGCTCGTGTACAAGGAAGGGGGCTGATTAAAGAGGGGAAAAGAAATAAGTAGAAAAACGTAATAATAACAACAACAACACGGATTCCTTCAAGAGCAACAACTAATTAAAAAAGAAGCAAATATATATATATATATATATATATATATAAGATGGTAACGCAGTCCTCCTTGTCACTTTCACACTTGACACCCATCACACATATTTATTACAAGTGCATTTTTTTTATAAGGAAAAGTGTAGGGATGGCAGCAAAGAAATGGACACACGTGCACACAAACAAAGAGAGAAGGAGAGAGAAGAAGAAGAGGAAGAAGAAGAAGCGGTGGATGGGGGCAACACGACAGATCCAAAACGGCAAATGGGTAGGTTTGGAGGACTGTGACGCACGTTTTGCGCATGGGTAGGCCGCCATGAATCATTGCGCTGCTGCAGATCCCACTCCACGCACCACCACACCTCTTCCCGCAGCTTCCTTTGGTTTGTTTTTTCCCCTTTTCAGCTACTTTGCCTCCCCCCCCGCCCCCTCCCTCTGAAGACCCTTTCACACCTTCAAGGATTTCTCTTCTGTTTCTTCGCCCGTTAATGAAGAGGTGTTCTTGTGGATGGAGGAGGCGACTGCGCTTGCCAATTTTTTCCAGGTGTAAAGGAGAAAAAATATAAATATATATAAATATATATATTTATTTATTTGTCTTGTTGTTGCTCTTGATATGCCTGCTTGCACATGCGCATGCGCATTCACGTCACACAAACGGCTGTGTCATCAAATATGTGTGCATGGGGTGCCTTTATTCATGTGCATTTCTTCTCGAGTCTCACCTTTTAAGTTATCGAAAAGAGGTGGTGCCTGCCGCGGGCGGCGGTACGTGTCTGTGTTGCGGATTTGGCTGCAGCGGGAGTGAAGGTGGGTACATAGAGACGATAGTGGCGTTAAGAGTACGAGGGCTTTTTTTTTTTTTTCTGCCGCTGGGTGTGTGGCAAAGGGGGAGATAAGAGAAGGAGGGGCGTGGGGTGGAGAGTTGCCATGGGTGCAAACTCGAGCCGTGAGATGATGAGCCCATACGCGGTGAACACACCGCTCATGGGCGTTTGCTTTACATCACTGTTGTTCAATAGTGTTCAGGGTGGAACCCTGCGATCGTCTAATGTGTTCAACAACTTCATTCTCATCTACATGTTAGGCTTCTCAACGGGGTGCTCAACGGTCCTGCAGCAGCCGCTCTGGGGAGCGAAACTTGGCCTTTTTGCTTCCTTCTGCTTTACCTTTGGTCCAAATGTGCGAATGCTTTACACGCAGCGCCTCTTCCCGGACTACGTGCGCTACGGCATTGGAACGGCGTATATGACGTACCATTCACTGCAGTGGTACCGCGAGGCGACTTATTTTGAGGATGCCATGGAGGATGAGGAGGGCGGGTTAAGAAAAGACAGCGTGAAGTGATGGCCGGTGCGCTTTTCTCTGCCTTCTTTTTTTTTTTTTTCCCCTTCTTTTTTTTTTTTATTTCCCCTTGTTCTTGGTTGTTGCATCTGGGCGTCTCGCTTCTCCTGCTCTTCGCTGGACGTGTTTGTTTGCCTCTCCATGTTCCTGCGCTGCCCTCACCTGTTTCTTTATTCCCTCGTCCTCTCTCCCCCCTCTCTCTCTCTCTCTATATATATATATATATATATATAAATGTCTGTAATGTATGCATGTATGAGCTTTGGGGAAGGGTGCAGCTAGAGGGTGTTGTAAATACAACCAAGATGGTAGTGCCGCAGACAACCAGCGTCTTCTTCACAGGTGTTCCACTATTTGTGGATGAGCGCAGCCTGCGTAAGCACTTTGAGAGTGTTGGTCACATCACGGATTTCCGCTTCTTGGGCCCTGCAGCGGGAAAAGACTTCCGCTACGGCTTTGCGGACTACTTGGACTTTACAAGTGCAGGGGAGGCCATAACACGCCTTAACGGTACGTCCTTTGGGGAACGCACGATGAAGGTGATGTCAGCAGCAAACACACGAGGTCGAAAGCGTCAGCGCCAGCAGGCAACTGCAAATGAAGTGACAGTGCGCGACGGCATGGTGTTTCCACGCGGGTACGTTGACCCTTTACTGGGCCGCGACGACACAAGTATCCTTGGGTGTCTGCAGAGCATGACTGTGTCTGACGCCTACGAGGCGGTGGAGCAACTCCGTGTGCTGGTGTTAGAGCGCAAGAACGAGGCGCGTAGGTTGCTGGATAGCTGCCCGGCACTCCGACTGGCCGTGGTGATGATTCTGCAGCACGCTGGTCGTCTCCCGTATGGTCCACTCCCGCCGGCGGCCGTACGGCACACGACGAGCAGTGTAGCCGATGTGGCACCAGCTCCTGTCGAGAAGAAGACGACTGAGAAGGTCTCCGAGCCGCAGAATGACTGCGACGAAATGGTAGAAATCCTTACGAAACTCAGCGAGGATGACGTGGAGCGCATCATTACAATGAGCGATGCAGATCTCAATCGCATTCCTGACATTGCCCAGCGACAACAGATGTCTGTACTGCGTGCACATCTCTTGGAAATGGCTCGTGGCCTCGATTGAGAGACACACGCACACATCGTCTCTCCTGCAGTCGCTCCGTCTCTTGTTGACAAACGCCACTCGTTTCTTCATGCCACGTCGCATAGGGCAACAAGACGGATGAAGATTTAAGATAGCCAAACAAACAAACAAACAAACAAAAAAAAAACGATGCATAACCACATTCCTCCTTCTTATGGGCATCTGTGTCTATATTTGCATGCAAGAGGGTGAAGGGAGGTGGGGGTGGGGGAGACAGACATTGTGGGAAAATATATATGTTGCTGTTTTATTTTATTTTATTTTTTCTTCTTCTTCTTCTTCTTCTTCTTCACGCCCTACTTCATCTTTCATTTTGTCAACTTTTGGAACATGTGGAACTGCAAAACGAAAGTGATGGGTTTCACGCACCCCTTGGCCCCCCCGCTTCCCATCGCACCGCCGTATCACTCTGTAGGGGCGCGAAGGCAAAGAGAGGGATTGGCTAGTCTGTGAGCGAGACATCATTTGCAATATTGCGCCGCCAGAGCTTTTTTTTTTTTGGTTCGGCGTGACCAAGAGCAAGAGCAAACAAGACGCAAAGCGGAAGAGGGGGTGCATAGCGGTAGGAGGAGAGGTACTAGAGAAGAAAGACCCGAAATGGTCCGGGCGCGCCCCTACCGTGTAGCGTTCAATGACTCTTCTGACGACGATCAGAACTCACATGTGATGGAAGTCGTGCCAGTGATAGAGGAAAGTCTATCGTCGTCTAGGGTGACTTCAGGGACGGGCGATCAGCCTCTGGAGAGGCAGCGGACGAAGGAGCAACCATCAAGCGTTTCGTGGGGACGTCGTCTTGTAGGCGGCGTTACGACATTTCTCACTTCTGCCCTTGTGGGTCCCCCTAAAACGGATGCCAACGCGCCGTTTGCCGATGAGCCTCACACGACAAGCACTTCTGGTAGTAGTAATTGGGGATACAAAGGATCCATCAATATGGCGGGGCATGCAGAGGTATTGTCGCGTGGCGGATCGATGGATCTGTCAGAGGACATTGCGGTCGACCTGCGAGAGGTAATTCTTCAATACCAGCGCACACCAGACGAGGTGTATATGCGCATTATTCTTGCTGCGCTCTATTTTGTGGAGGTGCAAATCGATGGGGATGTGTTTTCCGCCGCTTCTGGTAACCGTGATCTTATCCGAACGTTGTTGGAGTCGGGAAAGGTGAATGTTGATGACCCAGTTGTGCAGCAGGTCATTCAAGAAGAGATAAACTCTGTCATGGTGCCTGACCCCGCGTATGGTGGTCGGATCAACCCTGACAACATTGGGTACTTGGCAGTACTTTGCCGCGTCCCCAGTGCCACTATCACGAGGATGCAGGTGTGCTTCTGTCAACAGGCAGGATTCGAGTTTGCCAAGATACTGCATGATAACCCACACGTGATGCGGAATCTACAACCCCCACGCTGGGTTGTCGCACGTACGTTGGACATTTGCTTTGTCCTGGACATGGCGCTGACATGGATGGGTTTGATCGCCACCCTGCTGAATCTAGCCTGCGTTGCGTGGATCACATATCACTGGTTTTCTATCGATTTCCCCAATGGTGCCCACTGGACCATTCTTTGCTATGTGGTTGGGTATGTTGTTAGCATTGTGATGGTGATGACATCTGAGGAGGGGAGAATGCGCCACTACGAGGACCGCATATGGAATTACCCGAACAACACACTGCAGATCATCCCATGTATCCCAGTCTTTGAGATTTGTCTCATGTACGTGACGCTGCGCTATGAATCGCTGCGAGACAAGATGAAATATTTTATTATACGATACGACCTGTACAATGGCTTGTCTAATGTTTTAGTTATTCATGCATTCTTCTTCGCCACACCACAGTTGCTTGTGCAATACTATCTCTGCGCCTTGTATAGACCCTCCATCGCAAGCTTTTCGGGATACAAACTCCTCGTGTTTGTGTGCCACACTTTGTACGGGATTTCCATGTATTTCTTGATACGCAAGGCAATGTTTAACTTCTCGTGCAACAGCTTCGGGTTTGCGGTGATGGCAGCGAAACGCACACCACGGACGCCGGTCGATATCCCCATTCGCATTCTCATTGTTATGACAGCCTTTTACTTGCAGGGAAACGTGGCTTCCATCATCTTCTCTCTCTTGAGGATCTCAAAGTGCGGGTGGGACACGATTGTACTTATTTCTACCGCGGGTACAATGACAGTGCTGGAAATTATAGGATTGGTGTTGGTGTTGGTGTTTGGGGTTCCAAGGCTGGTTTGGTTTGTGTGTGTTCCCGCCATAACACTGCAGGTGGTTGTCAGCATCTACATCGCTGCTGTCAAGAAATTTGATCGCTGTGCAATGGTCACACTTTTTTCCATTGTCATTCCGATCGTCCCACCGATAATCTACGTGATGTTTGGGCTTCTATGCCTTTCATTTCTCGCTTGTGTGGGCCTACTACTATACGCCAGGCGGACGGGAAGGAGAATTGGACCAAAGTGGGGCTATTACTATTACTACCTGCGGGGGAGGTGACAAGCCAGTTGGCGCATCTTTCAGATTTTAATAATCAATCAATCAATCTCCCTTTCCCACGAAGAGAAAAAAAAAAAAAAAGCGAAAAGAATGAAGAAGGCGTATGTGAAATATATATATATATATATATATATATATATATATACGAAAGATGAAGTAGAAGCTGCACAAGGCTTTGCGGAAACTGGTTGCTGTGTGATGCTGATGGTGGAGTTGCTGTTTTCTCCCCATTTCCACAAATTTGAGTCATTTAATGCATACATGCATGCATATATTGAGTCCCTTCTCTTTTTCTCTTTCCGCGTACACACACACACACACACACACGTATATATATATATATATATATATATATATATCTTTGGATGTCTACACCGGGTAGTCCGCTGTTTGGTGAGGCACAACCGAAGCCAACCGGTAGGAAACAAACGAAAAGGGGGAGAGTGGGGTGTGCAAAGGGAAAAGGCAATGTTCGGCGACTCTCATGACTTTGATATGCTTGCCGTCGATGTGGTTCTTGGCGATGATACTAGATGTACGCTAGATTTCGCGGAGAGTCCGTATCTGTGTCGTCTGCATTCTATGGAATCACCAGTATCCCTTAGTTTTGGCTCAGCCGCTGCAGTGCGTGAACTGAAGGCAATCGTCTCCCTCCGCCAGAGTACAACGTTGTCACGTCTCCGTGGTGCAAACACCGACGTTTGTAGTGATGAACGAAAAGGTGCGATGGGGAGTCGCACACTTGCAAGGACTACTACCACTACTACCACTGCTTCTACTTCTACTCCTACTAGTACTACGCCAGCGGCTGCAGCAGTCCATGTGGGAGCTGTAGTGCCAACAGCCATGGGTTCCACGGAGGAATTGGCTGCCGGAAAGGAGGGCTCTCCCTTGTGCTTGCAGATGCGGCAGCTCTCGGAAAAACGAAAACTTTTCATGGAGGTACTGGAACTGACGGCCCGCCTCGAAATGGAGGAGACATTCCCACTGCTTTGTGCAGAGTTTGGCCGCATTTACAACAAGGAAGTGAAAGATAGTTCTACCATAGAGTTGCTTACATTGTGGGAGCGCACGAGCGCGAGGCTTCAGGGTCTTGACGCATACCGTCTGAGGGTTATCAATGCGTTTGCGCTGGATGCCGACGCTACCGCCGTGATCTCTCACGAGCAGCGGAAGCATTGGCTATCTGATAGTGACGAGGTGGAACATCAGTGCGGCAGGAAGACGTCCCCGGGATCGCATGGATGGCAGAAGTGGCTAAAGGAGGACCGCTACTTTTTCCCCGAAGCCAACCAACTTGGCGACCTGACGCAGTCCGTTGACACGGGTGTCTTGGCGGCTCACAACAGATCGTGCTTCGACGAGGAGTTTGCCACCGACATCCCGCGGCACCCGTTTCAGAACCCCACATGGGAGGCTGACGATGTGGCGACAGCGTGCCCCGTGTGTGACAAGGACTTTGCAACGTGGTCCACACTCTCACTGAGATCTGTCCGAGCGAGCCACTGCCGCTGCTGCGGCCGGCGGCTCTGTGCAAAGTGCACATCTTGGCAGCTGGACCGATCAATTGCCAAACTGAGCAAACCCGGTGGGCCTGAGGAGGGTCGTCTGCGTCGTGTCTGTAGAAGTTGTTTCGAGAGGGCGCAGAAGCTTAATGAGCATGCGTTTTTGTGCGAAATCTTTGTGCACGCTGGATTGGCGTTGACGGATATCGCCCTTCTTCGCTCCATCAATGCGCAGTGGAGGGGAGCCGCCGAGCTGTGCCTCAGTGACTACAGATCCTCGCTCTACCAGAATACCTCGTGGAACTCCGTTGTGACGCCGCAGACAACACGCATATTGGCGAGTAGTGTTGACACCATTGCCGGTCATCCGGAACCGCTGATATTTCTTTTCATTTCATTGGACTGGAGTGATAAAAAGCTGCTGGCGGCAGCATACGAGGCGCTCGAAATTACGGTGGAAGGGGCGGAGCGGCAGTGGAAGATGCGGCACCCTGGAGCCTTTTTCTGGCGACCGCGTGTCAGCCACTGGCACATGTTGTGCACGCGGGCGTGTGGCCTCATGTTACCACCGTTCTTTGCCATCAAATTGCTCGAATGCCTGCATCGTGCCCCAGCTGGTAACGCCACTGCTGAGAAGATGCGCATGATGGTCACACAGGCATTCTTACTTGGAATGGTGTCCTCTTTGGATTCCCGCGTGAGTGAATGCCTGATTCCGCTTCTTCTAGATGTATTTGATTTGAAGACCTGCCAGCCGTATGCAACATCGGTGTTGCTGGAGCTTGCCAAACTGGAGCAGCGCTTGGCACTTGTCATATGCCAAGAAACGGTGATGCGGTGCGAGCATGACGACTTGAGTTACCAAACGCTTCGGGAGCTCGTGGTGAGGGCCGACCTTGCGGTGCGTCCTAAGAGGCATCAGTGGTTTCTCAACACCCTTCGCTTTCTTAATCTGCTCACAAATGCGTGGAAAACGCCGAAGGGGCAACCGGATATTACGGAAGCGCGCGCGGCATTTCAGAAGCAGCTCTGCGACGAGGGATTGATAACGCCCGTGTCGGACATGGAGGACGCAAGCGGTACTCTTCTCACGAGTCCGATGCTCTTCCCGTTTGACACGAATGTGGTAGTGACCCACATCAATGTGAACGGCATTATTGCAATGAACTCGAGACAGCGACCTGTTGTGATTCCCCTCATCGACGCGCACGGCGTTACGCGGCGTATTCTATACAAAAAGGAGAATCTGGAGAAGGACAAAGTTATGTGTATCACGTCGAGATTCTTGCAGTGGGTGCTCCAGAGACAACTGCGGCACGTGGTGCTTCCGACGTACCACGTCATGCCACTCTCTCCATCCTCGGGCATCATTGAAATTGTGGAAGAGGGACAGACAGTCCAACATGTGATTGAGCAATACAAGGAGCATCGCTTGCTACAACACCTTGTACAGCTGGAGCAACAGCAACAACAAAAGGAACAGCTTGACCTTCAAAGGCACACGCACAAGACAGAGGGGTGGCCAACTGCTGGAATCCGTGAGAATTTTCTCTGCTCTGCCAAGTTCTTTATTCTCATGAACTACATATTTGCGATTGGTGATCGGCACCGCGACAATGTCATGATACACCCAAGTGGAGCCATATTTCACATCGACTTTGGTATGTTATTGACAACACGAACCCTGGCGGAGCGGGTGACGACGAGTTATGTGCGATTCGACCTTGACCTCGAAGAGTGTGTGTTGCAGTTTATGCGTGACAAGGCATCGGCCACAGAGATACCGCTACCAGCACCACCACCACCACCACCACAACAACAACAACAACAAAAACAAAAACAACAGCAGCCGCAGCGGAAACAGTCAAAATCTCCGCTATCGACGCCTACAACACTGACGGCCGTGTCAGGCGACACTCTTCTAGAGTTTCTTATGGAGACTGCTGGTTGGTTCCTCGAGGTTCGCCCATACGCCGGCATTCTGTATCAGCTGCTGTCCCATGTTGTTTACCGGCGGGCCCTCGATGGCGTGCCATCTGTTGACGATCTCACGGTGCTGATGCATACAATCTTCATGCGAGATGCGGCGGAGGAAACATGCAAGACGCTCTTCTGTGATCGGGTGAAGAAGTCGCGTGGACAGACATGGTTGAAGGACTTCACCCACGACACGCAGAAGCGGACATGGAGCATGGTGTCGCAGGGGTACAATTGGGTGCGGGAGAAGACAGGACTCCGCCGCAGCAACAGACGGTATCCATGTGATGAAGGCTCTTGTGCGGCGTCACGCCTCTCCTCCAATGAACAATACCAACTGCAACATCAACAACGACACGAAGAAGAAGAGGAAGAAGAACGAGAGGGGGAGAATAATCAGCTGCCTTGACGACTCTACTCGTTCAGCAGGGTGAAGTGATGCATGGAATAATTCTGAGAGGAAATGTTATGGGAACGTCCCCACTATTCATGATTCTTCCCAAGTTTGCTGCTTTTTCTTTTTCTTTTTTTCCGCGTGTTTATCTTCTTTCTCCCATTTGCCTCTTTTTTTTTATTGTCTCTCTCTGTGTGTGTGTGTGTGTGTGTGTGAATGTCTACGGTAAGTGTGCATGTGCCTTTATATATATATATATATATATATATATATATATATACATCCCTGTAATAATCATGTAGAGTTTGTACTTTCTCATGTTCGCCGCCTTGTTTTTGTTGTTGTTGTTGTTCTTTTTCATTTGTCCTTTCTCTTCCCTCTTCTTTTTTTGTCTGTGTGTCTGTGTGCCGCACTGCTGCTCCTTGGCATTTCGCACGGGTGTAGGAGGCTTCATCTCGTCCCCCCTCACCTTCCGCAACTGTGGGTCGTCGAGGGTGCGATTGCGCATTGATGGCGTCATCATCGACCAAGGCCACCACAACCTCCGCTGCTGCTGCTGCTGCTGCTGCTGATGGTGATGAGGGTGCGTCAGCAGCATTATATGTGACGATTAAGACGACGTTCTTGTCACTCCGCACGTTCAAAGACCTTCAAGCAGCAGTAGAGTCGATCCATGGAGGGACTGGCGGCACCTCTCGAGGTGGCATGCAGCAACAATCTTCCCCAATGCCTCCTGGTGCCGCGTGCGAGGGTGTTCATATTGAGAGGGGCAAGCGAGTGCTCTGTGTGTGGGATGTTGATGACACATTGGTGGCCTCCGACCCTTCTGGCGTTCGACAGTGTCCGGTATTCGACGACGATGATCTCATTGGTTTGTTCCGCAGATTCCCCGCTCGACACCTGCTTTTGTCGCAGGGAAGTATTGACGACGTCTTCTGGTCGGGAAAAAAGGGGGGAAGGCTGCAGTATCTCACGCCCTTCTTTCTGCGAGGGGAGAATGCTACACGGTGTTCTTCTTCTTCACCACCAATGAAGGCGCATGCGGGGTGCTCAACGGTGTTTGGATGTTTGAAGCAGGCGGGTCTGAAGTTGCACAACTCGTCGCGCGCGACGGAAAATTGTGACACGCATATTATCCGCATCGCCACCCTCCGTGCCCCATCCGAGCAGCCGGAGGACCACAGACTTTTCCTCAGCGGGGATAGAGAACCACCGCGATGCTCAAGCGACGTGCGTTGGCTGGTGATGCGACCCTCGTTGTGGGGAATATCGCTTGCAAGCTTGTCAAACTTTATTGCACCGTCCGCGAACACTGCCTTCCTCGACGGATCTGTGTTCCGCAAGATGGACGTTGTGCGTTCATTGGCAGCAAGCGGCTTCTGGGATGTTGTCTTTTTCATGGACAACAACCTCTCGGAAGTTGGTGTTGTGCGACCAGGGCTCGGTGTGGATGATTACTATCGTATGAAGAGTGCGGGGCGACTGCCACGTTTTTTTCACTCTGACCTGCTCTTGTTGAAGGTGTCCGCAGCGTTGGCGGAGAAGAATTCACTGAATAATCTCCCAAGACTCAACGGAAACGGGTTGAGACGCTCTACAGGCACGGGTCAGGCCGACAAGAGCCAGTCTGGAGGTACAGACCAGACCGTTGCACCTTGTGGAAGTGCATTCTCACCGTCCGCGCCTCCACCATTGAATGAAATTAGTAACTCAAACAGTAAGGCCCTCTCGCAGAGGCAGCCGGGGGGGAGAGAGGTAAATCTCGTTGTGGCACACTTGCACTTGGACGCAACGAAGTTTCGCCAGGTCACAAAGGCAAGAGTTGGGACTGTAAAGCACCAGGAGAGGGAATGGTGGCACCCAACGTTAACGGTGGGGCAGACTTGCACAGACGATCATTATGCAGAGATGATGACGGATTTTCTGCACTATGAAGCCCTCTATCTGCAAGAGGTCGCTGACTCGGAGGCATCCGTTACACCATTGCCGGGGTGGGAGCCCAGCATAGCTGCTGTCCGCTACCGCCTCTACGAGCGGCCACAGTACCTCCCGAACCTGCGCATCCAGTACACCAAAATTTGTCATCAAATCATGACGGATCTCGTAGAGCCGACAGCCCTTCGGGTGACGGAAGCGCAGGAATACCAGTTGAAGAGCGAGGCGAACAATCTCTACAGACGGCTTGTCCGTCGACAACCGGTAGTTGACCCACTTCTTATCGTACGGATTGCCAGCACCTTGTTCATTGTGTTCACAGCAGAGCACCGCCTGCCCCGTAACATCTCCGCAACGTTAAAAAAAGAGATTAAGGCTCTTATGGAGGACTTGGGGTAGGAGCGACGGACTGTACATGATGATGACATGGATACAGCGCATCTGCATGCAGGGGAGAAACAGCGCACTCTTCATGCATGCACGAAGAGAGTTGTTGTTGTTGTTGTTGTTGTTTTTCCATGTGTATATTTTTCAGGAGGTGTGTTGTGGATGTGGGGCCGCAGGTGAAAGGAATGAATGAAGTGGCGAAAAGTGTAGACAATCGTCCCTTCAATAGCCGTCATTCATTTCTTCGTTAAAAAATTTTTTTGTGTTTGTTTGTGTGTTTCTTTGGATTGTTTCTTCTTTTCGCCCCCTCCCATCGTCACATAATTTCCGTTTCGCGCAGTTGCCGCCCCACCCACCCACCGCCGCCTCTTTTTTTTTTTTTTTCTACTTCTTATTCGAGGGTGTTGGGTGAATTTGTTCGCTCGTTTGTTTCTCTACTTTTGTTTCGTTTTCTCGTGTCACGTCGTCTCTGCACTTCGCGTCGCTGAGGAGGAGGAGGAGGAGGAGGAGGAGGAGGTTTGTGGTTCTGCTGCTGCTGCTGCTGCTCACGTCGTTTCACGTCCTCGTGCCTCTATAGATGTAATCTCCCCCCCGCCCCCCCCCCCGTGGGATGCGGAAAACTTGTATTTGTGACCCAGAGACAAACGAACATCATTGCATCAAAAGTAGTGATTCCAACGAGTGGCAACGATACCAAGAGGAAGGAGGATTCCTCCAGCAGCGACAATATCATCGTTCCAGCCATTGTCAACAACAGTAGCGGCAGCGGCAGCAGCAGCAGCCGAACGGTGTGATACATCTGAACTAACCTGAGTTGAGTGAGACGCAAGCGCATTAAACGAAATGATGAGGCGTTTGTGTGTAACAAATATAATAAATAATAATTACGTAGGTTTATATTTACATGGACGTGTGTTTTGTGTACGCATCAACAACAACAAGAACAAAAGAAAGAAGAAGAGGCACCGCCGCATTTGATTCGAACAGATGTTTCTTTTTTTTTTATATATATATTAAAAAGACAACTCGACATCGACTTCTTTTTGAACAGGCAGGGGTATCTATGCTTGTTTTGTGTGCGTGTGTCTTTTTCTCTCTTTCTCTCTCTCTCTCTCTCCTACGTGTACGCGACCGGTTGCTACTGCTATTGTGGAATGCCACATCAGGAACAGCAGCAGTAGGAGCAGTAGTAGTAGTAGTGGTGATGATGCTCTTTGTCTGGCCCCATTTATTCCGCACGTGACTCTGTTTCAGTATCTTTTTCGTACATGTGATGCATCTTCTCGATTGGTTTGGTTTTGTTACTATTATTACTATTTGTGGTTGTTGTTGTTGCTATTCTTATTTCTTTTTTTTTTTTTTTTGCTCTGTCTGCCTATATGTCTTGTTGTTGTTGTTCTCGGTGCGTCTTGATGCTCGTAGTGAATACAAACCAAAAAAAAAAAAAAAAAAAGGGAGTGATCGCAGCGTTAAGGCTGTCTGTCTGTCCTGACGCACACACATACATTCACACGAGTACAAATACATACATTTGTATTTGTGTGTGTTGTCTTATAGATTTGCACGTATTGGATGCAGATGGAGCCAACGCTGCGCACGTTCTGCGTTATTCCGCACGAGGCCCGAGACAATGACTACTTTGACGCTGTGTTCGAGGATGGTGTACGTGCGCTGCATCAGGGACGCCTGCACACCCTCTTCTTTTCGCGTGTCTTGAGCCCGGCACACGACATTGCAGGGTATGTTGTGGGTCCGTTGCTGGCGAGGGTGCGTCAGGGCGGCAACGTCGCCCTCATCATTGCGCTACCGGAGGACATGGAGAGGGAGGAGGGGAATGACGACACAAATACCAGGCGGAAGAAATACGCTAGCGACGCTGGGTCGAGTGCATCCGGCGGTGAAGCTGTTGTGTCTGGTGAAAAGTTGGATGTGGCATTGGAGCTCTACTCACACTTTCTGCCACTTCTCTTCCGAAGTGCACAGCAGTGCTGCTTTGCTCGTGTGTCGGTTGTGACATTTGCGACAAACGGAAAGAGGGTGTACGATGTTCTTCAGGGGTGCGAGGTTCGAAGTGAGCGGCAGGCACAGTATCAGCTGATTGAGCGGGAGGGATCCTCAGAACGGTGGGGTGCAATCATGCAGCTGCTGCTGCATGAGCGACACGCTCAACTCGAGCAGGACGGTGCCCTCTCGGCAGAGGGCGTGTTGGCAGTGCGGGTGGAGCTCGAGGGCTATGGCACCGTTGTAGTGGCAGAGGTGGGAAGCGAGAAGGGGACGTTACACCACTTGACACTGCTGCTACGCAGTGGTGGGGCATGCGGCGGCAAAACATACCCTCCACGCGGCCCGCTTTCTGGTATTCTGCGTGAAGTGACACCACCAGCGGGACTGGTGCACATTGTTGGGATTCCAGATCCCCGACTCGCCCCCCGCGGCACCATGCGCCTACTGCGATTCATGTCAAGTTTGTGCAATGCGTCTGCAGCAGCGAGCCCCCAGCCGCATGGTGAGGTGGAAAAGGCTTCACACGAACCTTCTCCTCTCCCTATTTGTCGGGATGCAATAATAGAATCCACTAGTGCCACCTCCACAAATAAAAAGCAGCAACAGGTGCCGCATCCCTACGCATGGGGAGAGGAACTGTTTGTTGACCCTTCACAGTGCGCTCGTGGACTGCCCACTGGTCACTTCGCCACCAACGCCACGTCCACTTGGGATTGGGGTGCTTCTCGGCCGGAACATCTATGCAAAGATAGCTCTGCCGCCTTTACCACTGCGGGGGCCACCAATGCCGTCACGAAGGAAAATCCATCGGCCCCACCCTCCTCCTCCTCCGCAGACTGCACCGCACCGCATACTTCAAGGGAGCAGGCCCTTGTGAGCCGGGCGGCCGCGCTGGATCGTACCAACCGTGAGTTGACAGCCGCATTGTCTGAGGCTAGGGCGGAGGTTAGGCACATGCAGAGTCTGCATCACTCCTCACAGGAGGCGCTGCGTCAAAAGCAGGACGCCCTTCTAGCTATGACGGCGTCAAGTCAAAAGACCACAAGAGAGAACGTGGACTACACGAATCTGGTTCCAAAACTGCTCCGAAAAATAAAGGTACTCGAAAAGGAACGGAATGCACTTCAACAGGCGGCAAAGGGGAGTGAAAGTCAATTTAACGACATGCAGTGCGCAAACAAGAGACTGCAGGAGCAGTTGCAGAGACTGCAGAACGAGGTGAGGACCATGACAAAAAAGGAAACCCAGCGTCTTCGCGAGCAGGCTCTCAACCGTATCGGGAGTGAGGGGGAGGAGGCGAAAAGGATTGTCACAAAGGCTACCAAAACCACCTCCCCGGGACGCACTCGAGGAGCAACGAAACCAGAAACTACGGAGACCAGCAGGCCATCCAGAAGCTGCAAAGTTGGCCGGGCAGAGAGCAACTTGAAGCTGCTTGACACGATTGCAGACCTGCAACGGCGCAATGCGTTACTAGAGGCAGACGTGCGGGTACTTCGTCAGAGTGCATCTGTTGCCATTTCTGACGGTTGTGGAGGCAATCGCCGAAACAATGTTCAAGGTATCAGTGATGCGAACAAGGATGCCGGTGGCAAACAAGAGGCGCACTGCGCCACCTGCGAAAGCATGAGGCATCAGTTACAGCATGTCTCTGATGAGGTGGACCGTAGCCGCAAGGAAAGGGTGGAGCTGCAGCGCTTGCTCGCCGATCGACCCGTCGTCGCGCCCTTTCCATCACCAGCAACTGTGCGGGATGCAGTCGAAGTAGTTTCCGCGTCTCTAATAAGTGGGTGTGAGTCACTGCGCGCGCAACTGGGGCACCTCGAAGCAGAGGCGCAGCGTCAAGGGCAGCGAGGCACACAGCACCCAAGCTTCCCAAATCGTGTCTTCCGCGAGCATATGGACGCCATATCCGCGCTAGAGGCGGCTTTGCAGGACATAAGCAGCCGACGGTATCTTGGGACGGAGATGTACGAACGCGTCGTCTCGACGAGTGCCACGGCCGCGGATGCAGAGCATCTATCAAATTTGCTTTCCTTTGAAGTAGAGCGATGCACCCACCTTCGCGCCTTCGTGCCGACATTTGCCCAGCTTGCTGTGGCAACTGAGCATATGAAGATGCGTGTGCTTCCCGTGGAGAGATGAGCTGCTGCCAAAGTTGTTGCCGTCGCCGTTATTTTTGTGTGTCCCACTCTGCCCATATATATATATATATATATATATAGGTGAATGCCGGTATTTGTAGAGCAAATTCCACTCGGTTTGTTCTGGCTGCTTGAGGACGAGGAAGTGTTGCCATTTCTTCCCGCCTGCGTTGCTATTATCATTGTTGTTCGTGATGCCGTGTCCTCTCTCGCTTCCCTCTTCTAAGACCCTTTTCGTTGCAATGTCTCTTCCCTAATGTGTTGCACAGTGGCAGATGTGTAAGGGCTGTTTCTGTGTCGTGCCAAACCCCCATCAACTCATCCTTTTTGTTGTTTTCTGCTCCACCTCCTCTTTCTTCTTCGCCGCCAGTTGTGGGGGTATTTCTCTCTCTCTCTCTGTTTCTTTCTCCCCCCCCCCCCCTTTTTTTTTATTTTTAATAAAAATAAAAATTCTTCCTCGCTGCGTTTGTCATTGCCATGCCAGTGTGTGTGTGTGTGTGTGTGTGTGTGTCCAGAGGTGATTCCTAGATGCGCAGAAACAGAAACAAAGAAGAGAAGTGGGTTCTTGTCTCTCTCGTCACACACACACACACACATTCCCCCATCCTCATTCCGTTCTATCTTTACTCCTCTCGTGCCAAGATTCTCCTTGCACAACCAATTGTCATGTGGAGTGTTGTGGAGTCGAAACAGGCGGGATCCAGACAGCGCAAAAAGTCATTTATTGCAAAGGGTGTACGCGTGGGTGTCACTCCAGCTCATGCATTAGCTGCTCCTCAGCAAAGCGTTTCCTCGTCGGTGCGAGATCTCCGCTACGCTGCGCAGGTGCTGCAAAGTATGGCATTTGTTAAACGAGATGTGCTCTCTCCCTTACATCACCACTTGATTTCGCACATGGACAGCCTGTCGAATGTTCATATTGTGGCACTTGGCATTGGGCCCTTCGCACGTGAGGAGTCGCGTTCAGGATTCTTACAAATGGCTCTCCTACTGGTCTTGCAGAGCGCCTGTGAGAAGACGCTGAGGAAGGCAGAAAAGTCTCATGCTTTCATTGCATCGACGGCTCGCAGTGAATTAGATACCAGCTCAGCTGTGTCCACCTCACCACGAGAGAAACCGCCTATCCTTGTCACCAAGTTTTTCGATCCCGCAACTCTTGACTGGCACGCTGAATGCTGCGCAAAGCTTGGTGTAATGGTGGAGAAAGAAAACCGTTACGGCGCGTACTCACCCGAAGGGCCACACACGCTGCTTATCGTGTATCTGCCGCATTCCCCATGGACGCTTTTCCGTAATCTCTTTGCATCGAATGTCCCGCGGTATGGTGGGTCGGAGTGCGGCAGTTGCCACACGGGACAGCTGCGGCGCATGCTGGTGATAGGGAATGATGTGCGTACGAGGTTGGGCTCGTCTGATCATTTCATGGAGAGACTGACCCCATATCTGCGTTTTCATGAGGTGCGGGCGCGGGATGGCGGCGGTGACGGTGGCAGCAATGCGGAGAGTACGGACCATCATGCCCCAACGGGACTAAAGGGGATCGGCCGTCACGATGTTGTGTGTGCGTTCTCCGACACAGCTGTCATCCAGTTGAACCTCGAACGGGAGGCAGAGTTGTCGAATGCACTGCAGCAGGTACGCATTCCACCCATTGCTCGTGGAGGTCCAGACCTTTTGTAGTTGTCAAGTCTCATCCATGTGTTCACTTACAAAGTGAACTTTTTTTTTTTACATTTTTTTTTGTGTTTTGTTTGGAAGAGCGCGCGCGCGCATCACATGATTGTGTGTGTGTGTGTGGTGCATCGTGGATTTGGTGGGAGGAGGGGGTTACCGCATGTTACCTCCTGTTTATTACTCCCCACTCAACTCAACTCAGTGCATCTCAGTGACTAGGCGGTCAGAGCTGGTGAAAAAAGGCTGGTGCAGAAGAGGGCATTGGCAGGCGATGGCAAAAACAAATGGAGATAATATATAAAAAAAAAAAAAACACACACACACACACACACACACATAAGAAAACAAATCTCCTTTTTGTTTCTTTTTTTTTCTTCTTCTTTTTCTTTAGCACCACAGGCTGAATAATGGCGGTCACCCCAGACTACTTTCACTGTATCACAGACAAACGTTTTCGTAGCTGCGTGTACGAGCCGGAGGCGGACACGTTCTTAATATTAGAGGCACTTGACAATGACGCCGCATTGCTGCGTTCCCTGAGACCACGCCGCTGCGTGGAGATTGGGTGTGGGTCAGGGACTGTTGTTTCTCACCTGCAGCTGGTACTCTCTGGTGTCTCCGGAGGTGAATCTGCGACGCAAAACACACTACAGGCAGGTGGCGAGCCGTTGCCCGAGTACCACGCCGTTGATGTGAACCCCGTTGCTCTCGAGGCGAGTAGTATCACGTGGAGCAAGACATTAAGCCATGTGGGTAGCAGCGGTGTACAGCCCTCTCTGCAGCTTCATCATGGTGACCTCTTTGATCCCTTCGATGATGCAGGGGAGGGAAAGGAGGACGCTACGAATTTACTGGAAGAGAATGAACGACGTCGATTTGATGTTATCCTCTTTAATCCACCCTATGTTCCAACAACAATGGAGGAATTCACGCGTGCGGGGACGCAAGGGGATTTTTTGACGGCAGCGTGGTGCGGTGGCCCCCGCGGACGTCTGGTGGTGGACCGATTTGTAATGTCCCTACCCCGCTTTCTGTCCCTGCATGGTGTGTGCTATATTGTTGCCATACGCGAGAATAACGTGCATGAGCTGATGGAGATGCTCCGCAACATGTTCAACAGTGACGGAGCCGCTTGTGTGAGAGTTGAGGTGGTTGCAGAGCGATACACGGGGGAACATCTGAGCGTCATCCGTGTACTGCGTGGAGAGAATCTTCGCCACACGCCTTTTAACGAGTAAGTTTTTTTTTTGTCGTTCGTCCAGATCCCACAGGCTCTGAATTGGGTTTGTAGCAAGGTGGTGTGTTTCCATGCACTTTTTTTTTCTCCCATTATTACCCACGCCCCTCTTTTTTTTTTTTTTTCTCGTGTGTGTTCTCTTGTCGCTCTTCTCACTCTCTATAATAAATATTTACATAAATGTGAAGCGATGGAAGAGGTGACTGCCCAAGAGCCGCTACCCCAGCTCGTGCGGGGCGTTGTTCTTCGCATACAGCAGCCAAGTTGTAGCGCCGCATTCCTCCGAATCGCCAACAACTGCTTCCCTCTCCAGCCGCACGCCTCTCACCTGAAGCGCATTCGCAAGGTGCGGAGGTCGGAGACCGTGCCTCACCATGATGAGGGCTCAGGCGCACAAATTGATGATGCCTTTCCTCACGCTGAGGGTCAACACGCACAGCAAAGGGTAGAGGATCATTTGCTAGAGTTGCTTCTTGGGATTGAGCACACTGTCAATAGCAACCTGTTAAAGGAATTTGAGGGGGCATCAGGAAGTGCAACTTCTGTCACCACCCACACGGTGTGGGTGCCCGACCGAGCCCCACGTACATCCCCCGCGGAATGGCAGAAGTGGTGCGCTATTTGGCCCTTTTCTGTCCCAAAGCCACGTCTACCGTCTCTACTCCCACAAGATGAGGCTACGAGGATACGGCGCATTTTCGGTGATATTGTCATGCCATTGACCATGCGGGCGTGCAACTCAGAAACGCGTGGAATAGGAGCCGTTCTGGTTGACCCCAATCGGGATTGGCATGTTCTTTCTGCCAGTGATGAGGTGGATGCGTGTGGTGGGAGGAACACGGCAGCCTGCCTCGGACATACCCCTGTTCCCGGGAGCACAGAGGCAGACGGCATCGTTTTGGAACACCCAGTAATCCACGTGCTGAAGAAACTTGCCCACATGCAGAAGCATGAGCGTTCTGCGTATGAGGAAGATGGCGACGATGTGCCCTACCTGGCCAATAATATGGACCTGCTCGTTAGTCACGAGCCGTGCGTCATGTGTTCCATGGCGCTGGTGCACAGTCGAGTAGGACGCGTGTTCTACTGCTTCCCAAATTCCACCCGTGGTGGTTTGGGCTCCAGATTTCAAATACACACCATACCCTCGCTTAATCACCACTTTCGCGTTTTTCGTTGCAGCACGAGCTGGTTGGGTGAGGAAGCGCGGGAACTGGAGTGCGCGTGAGTGGTGTCCGCCACCAAACCTCTGGAGGGGGTTCCCCACATCACATGACGGATGAATGGAGGGTAATAGTAGTGGATGTTGTTGTTGTTTCCACTCTCGGCAACAGCAGGTGTGGGGTGGGGGACGTCTCAGGCCCTCTTTCTCTCTTTCTGCTCCGAAAATAATGAAAGGGAGCCGTGAAGCAAAGATAAGCATGAAATATATCTACATATCCATATGCAGATAGATGCATGCGCAGTACTTTCTCCTTTGGCGGTGGGGAGACACTACTCCCGTTCCCCCTTTGACATTGTGACTGCATTATTTCCCACTCTTGTGTTTTGTTCCGCGGCAACAGGAGAAAAAAACAAACAAACAAACAAAAACTTTCGGTTGTAGAGATTATATATAAATATACACACACACACACACAAAGAACAAAAAAAGGGGGGAGTTTTTTCTTTCTTTTCCTTTCCTTTTTTTTTTTTTTTGTTCCTGTGTGTGTGTGTGTGTGTGTGTGTGTGTGTCACATGCGAATGCATGGAAACAATGAAGACATTACGGCTATCTACAGCCCCTGGGTTGGAGAGTAATAAGGCGCTCTTGCTCGCCCACCTCTTCGCGCTCGGCGGCCGGGCTCCTGTGGGTGAGCCAGGCAACCCACTACATGTGCAGCTGCAAGTAGATGATGGTTGCCGTGACACACTTCTGGGGCACGTCAAAGCGCTCTACGATGCGGCACTGCAGCACCATGTGGAGTCCTCTGTGAGTGTAATCCCGGTTGTGTCATGCAGGCATGATGCCAGTAGCGCTCTTCCGACGACATTTGATTCCACCGTGATGACAGCGGATCATGGTTTTGAACCTTCCTACAGGTATGTAGCTCTTGGCGGCACCTTTGACCGTCTTCATGCTGGACACAAGCTGCTGCTCACGACTGCCGCCTTTTACGCTACAAAAGGTCTCCACGTTGGAGTCACGGAGGAGGCGATGCTTGCAAACAAGGCACATGGCAGTTACATTGAACCATTTGAGGTTCGCTGCGCGGCTGTCTCTCGCCTTTTGCGAAGCTTACGAAGTGATATCGAGTTGAATATTGTCGGGATATCAGATCGCTGCGGTGGAACTGAACACAACGCAGACATCGAGGCATTAGTGGTCTCACCCGAAACAGCGAGCGCCTTGACAATCATCAACACTGCGCGGGCATCCAATGGACTTTCTCCGTTGCATCCCATTCATATACCGTACGTGGATGCGGGTGGCAATGAACGCATCAGCTCAACTGAACTTCGTAGGCGATGTGAGGAAAAAAACTCTGGCGACATGAAATAATCTCTTGTGGATGTTTCAAGCGGAAGACGGCGCCACTGGGGGAAATCCATTGCAAATGCATGCACGTGTGGTGTGTGGAATTGTGCTTGCATTATTATTATTATTATTATTGTTATTATTGTTTTTTGATGCACTGTTTGTCGTCTGCATTCTGAGATGCCTTGAGGCCTGTGCGGAGCACCACCACCACCACCACCACTACTGCTACTACTACTACTGCTCACCTCCTGCTCCCCTGTTTTATTTGATTTCGCTTTGAAAGGGGGGGGGGGGGGGAACAAAACACGAGACGGTTGAATAATAAAAGATGGCGCTAATTTCGGTGACGGCGGGTAGAGTGCTGCTGTTCAGTCTGCGTTTCTGGCGGCCCCACAGCGTGTGCATGTTGCTGTCGGCCTTTCTGACCTTGTTCTCAACGAGCCTCGGCATACTTGTCCCACATATCGCGAGAACGATCGCTTCCTTCGACTACGACGTTCAAGCTGCCGACACGCACTGGTCATTATCTGTTTTCCCAGCCTTCATCTCAGCCTCACCACCTGGTCTTGTTGCTCACTGTATCTTGCTTGCTGCCATCATGGTTTTCTACCACACCAGTTCCTTCATGGCACACAAAACGGCTTATGAGGCTGGACAACGCGTTCACAACACCATCGTGACCACCGTTATCGCCGCTATTTTGGAAGCACCCCACCTTGATCGCATTTCGTCGATCAATCCCATCAAATTGTCGCAGGTCATTGTTTCTAGTGCAAGGACATCGGCTGACGTCGTGGGTGCACTCTTAACGGATGTGCTCTCGTCGTTGTGCACATCAATATCTCTCCTTGGTGTGCTTCTGTACATGTCTGCTTCCTTGACTGTCACCATAGGGGTTGTGCTCGTGAGCTCTCAGTTGACTCTGCTGGGCACGCGGCGGCATCAGCGCAATCGCAGCAAGGAGATGCTGCTTGCCGAGTCCAATCTTCAGGCCCTTGGCGCGAACGCGCTCCATCGTGGAGTGACTGTTCGTGTGTTTCACGCGGAGCCTCTTATCTTGAGCAGCTTGCAGAAGCGCCTCCAACATTTGTCCAAGGTAAAGGCGGATGTGGTGACTGCGATTCACGGGCAAACGGGATTCTCCTCCCTCGTGACGGGGCTTCTTTTTGTTTTGGTCCTTGGAATGACGAATTACTACCGCTGGCGTGGCGAATTGAACATGGTGGACATTGTTATGTACTACCTCTTTCTCTATCAGTTTATTAACCGACTACTAGGACTGCAGCATGAGTGTCAGCAGACACTAACCCTCTTAGAGAGCCTGCAGACGTTGCAGCGCTTGGTATCGTGGTACGAGGTAGAACATATTGTGCGGCAACGACTTGACTCGCCTCATCCGGTAGCACCTGCAAAGGAAGCATCTTTTTCAGTGTCAACAGCGCGAGACGATTCGCAAACGGAATCTGCCGACTCTAAGGCTAATGACGCACCCATACTGATGGAAAACGTCACGTACGCCTATCCCGAGATTCCATCATTCCTTTCTGATGCCTTGGAGAATAATGTCAAGGATGAGATATCCGGCACAGGCGGGGGAAGCACGTCCCCTACTCATGCCCGTCATACGAATTGCAAGAGAGGATCTGGTGTGCATGACGTGTCGTGCACGATACAGGCAGGCAGAATTACTGCTCTCTACGGACCAAGTGGCTCGGGAAAAAGCACTTGTCTTCGAATCCTTGCAGGTGTTTTGCAGCCGCAAAAAGGGAGAGTCTCTACCCGTGCCAAAGTTGCCCTTTTGGAGCAACAGCAGGCTGTTCTCCTCGGAAGTGTGGCAGACAATATTCTTATGGAAGACACAAGCGCTCTCTCAGGGATTGAAGCAGAGCGGGTGCGCCGTGGTGTGGAGCTTGCCACACGACAAAGCGGTTGTGATGCCTTCTTGAATGATCCCTTTACCGAATTTATTCACAGTCCCGATAAAACACAGTTTAGCGGTGGTCAGCTTCAGCGCATCTGCATGGCACGCCTGTTTGCACGCCGAGAATGCACGCTGCTGCTCCTTGACGAGCCAACAACTGGACTCGATGCTGAAAATGTTCAACATCTCTTGTCCACACTGACGGAGCTCAACAACACACATCACAAGACGATAGTCGTCGCAACACATGACGAACGAGTGGCATCCATTGCGCACGATATTATCCGGTTTCAAAATGATTAAAGCACGAAAGGAAAAAAAAAAAAACAAATGGAAAGATCGTGGAAGGCAGATCAAAGAAAGGAGAGATTGACCCATTGTACATGATGACAGCTGCTGTTACTGCTGCATCATGCGGTCAAGTCTGTTGCGTGGAGAAATTCCCTTGCACACTCTTTTTTTGTTTGTTTGTTTAGTTTGCTTTGAATCTAGTTTCGTTTTGTCTCTGTTTTATCGTTCATAGGGGGTGGAGGTGGGGTGCATTGTTCCTGTTACTGTCAACGCTGTCTGAACCGGTGTCTTTGCTCTCTCTGATGCCCGTCTGTGAGACGCTTTGGTTGCGCAAGTGGCTGGATGCTTTTGCGAGTAGCTGCGAAGTCACCATTGCCGACGAGGCCTGTGATGGGGGATGTGGCAGTCAGGACGTTGGCGTGTGTGCGGATATTATGGGGCATCTTTCGGCAGCTGAACACCCCATTATTGATGCGGAAATCAATAATGGTGATTGGGTTCACACGATTTTGTCTGCGTTTCCTCGACTCTCCTCCTCCTCGGCGGAGGTGACTGACATCTCCGTGAAGGGGGTTCTCGTGTCCAGCGACGAGGCGGCGCTCCTGTTATTAATTGAGCAATTTATGGCTGAACGCGTTGATGTTGTATCGAAGATACGCAGCTTTTTACGTGAGACTGGGGCGGAGCTAAAGTCTCCTCTGGCAGCTGACAACGGGGTGTTGGCCGAGAACGAGCTGTTGAAGCGGGAGAAGTTGTTGTTGTGTGACGCGTTGGTGTGGACAGCGTGGCTTCGTACACGCGTGGCAAATCTGGGAAAGGTGGTGCAGAGTGACGACGGGATTGACTGCGCTGGTCTGGTTGATGTGCAAAATACAAATGAGATGAACAGCTGCAGTGAGTTTTATCGACGGAGAGAGGAGCTGAGAAAGGCATTTATCGATGCGATGCAGTCACACGATGTGGAGAGAGCTGCGCTGCGGGGTGAACTGCACGTTTTGCAGCGCAATTGTGATCCCCCACTGTTGCAGGAGGGTGACTGGCGAGTTCTGGAGGAGTTGCATGAGATTAGGTCGATGGCGCGGCAGAAACTCAAGTTGTGCCGCGAAGCTATTGCCGAGGATGACGATGAAGAACATAGGAAGAAGAAGAAGAAGAATTGCCTTTCCGAGGGATGCGGGGGAGAAATTTCAAAGTGGGATTCGGGGCAGGAGCAGCAGGAGCTCCGCGCGATCGAGAAGAGGAACACGGTGCTGCTTTGTGAAATCGAGGAGTGCCAAAAAAAACTACGAGAGCGACGGCGACGCACAAGTGATGGCGAAGGGGCGTCGCTCCTTGCGCAGTGCAGCTTTCTGGCAGCGCGGCGTGATCGCCTGGTGCGGGAAGTTGACGAGCTGTCGAAGGCGTGCAGCCGTGAGAGAGCCGCACACATGATGTTTCACTCCGAGATGCGTCGCATCGGTGTGGAGACGGAGCAGATCTGCCGCAAACGACGTCTGACCATGGCGGAGAAGGCAGTGACGATGGATCTGGCGTGCGAGGAGCATGCACAGGCGAGCATCGCAACCACGCTGCGTGCAGTGATGTCAAACGACGTCACACTGCGTAAGTCCAAATCCACCAGCTGTCCCAATTAGCCTCGCATGATCTTTGTTCGCACGTGGAATGAACCCTCTTCTCTGCGCAGAAGCACAAAATATGATGCGGGACTAAATATATATATATATATATATATATATATATGTTTGATTTGTTTGCATTTCCTTCCCATTTGTTTATTTTCCCTTCATTCAGTAGAGAGAGAGAGCGAGCGAGCGATGGCTGGAGTTCCGCTGAGGAGATGCAAGAGATGATGCGCTTCTCTTGAGTCGATGGATCTCTGTTTTTTTTTTCCTTTTTTTCTTTTTAAAAAAGAAAAAAAAAATCAAGCGTTTCTCTTCTCTGCAAACATACCCGTCCCAGTGCGTAAGATCACTGTACCGCACGCGATAACCGGTGGAGCGAAGAGTTTAACGGCAAAGAGCAAGTGAATATGAGCATGCGCATGTCTCCTGGTAAAATTTATGCAGGTGGGGCTGCCATTATCATTGGCTTGACGCTGTGGAATCGCCACTCGTCTCATCACCTTCGCAGCATCGTAGACGACATCAAAGAGGCAAAGTTGCAGGAGGCGGCTCGACTGAGAGAGTCAAAGGGTGAATAGAGAATATGGCGGTGGCGTGTGCGTGAGAAGTGGATGAAGGCAGAGAGAGAGAGAGAAAGAGAGAGAGAGAGAAGCGAATTGTCACGTGTCAGGCTCGTGGTTGTGAGAGCTCCATCATACGCTTCTTTGTTTTTTATTTCTCAAGGATTTCCTGCCAACCCTCAGATGAGACTTCCGCTACTGTTCTCTGTCTCTCTGTCTCTCTGTCTCTGTCTGTCTGCATGTGTCTCAACTAGTCATTGTGGGCCCGAGCACGATAAGAAGAGGGCAATGCAGTCGCCGTCGTCTTCGCCGAATAGGGAGAAGACGCTACGGCAACGGATGCGAAACGGCGAGAATCAGGCGGCCGTTGATGAGAACGGTCTTTTGCATGTGTTTCTAGAGCGCCGCCGGAAGATGGAGATGGCGTCACGCCTCACAGACAAAATGTTGATGCAGACTGGCTCTATTCTTGATGCACATCTGTGCTCTTCGCAGACGGCGTTTTTCGATGAAACGCCCCTCGTAATTAAAAGGGATGATAAACAAAGAGAGGAGTTGTCCGAGACTTCAAAGCCTGAAGGGTATACAGGGGCGGCGCGCGGCCAAGATGCATTGCAGGGCTCTCCGGAGCTTGCCCTAGACGTTGACATCAATCTAAAGATACAAAAGCTACGGGAGATGCGACTGGAGCAGCGCAGAGCGATGGAGATGCATATGAAGCCCTCATTCTTGTTGGATAGCTCCACTTCGAGAACATCGGATCCACCAGTCAAGTTTAGTTCTACTTCGCTTGCCTTTGCACTTGAGGCTCTTGCCACTAATGCAAATAGAATCGTTGCCGCAACGGATGGAATATTGTGGCAGCTGGCGATCCTCGATAGGAAGAAGGTGCAGCCAGTAGCAAAGGAGATGAATGACCTCCGGTTTCACACGCATCGTGCATTTCGGTGCTACGGCGCAGCCATGCAACATCTCAAGCTGTATGAGGCATGTGAAAATGCTCTTCAGGATGGCACTTCTCAGGAGTTGAGCAGCAGACGCGAGCAGTTTTTGGTGCGGAAGGAGATTCTGACGGCGGAGGAGCAGAAGGTAAAGGTCCTCGATGAGCATCTTCAGGCGATGAAGACGCGACTGAGCAGTATCGACGCACGATGTTGGATGTGGTCAGTGATACTTCTCGAAATTGCACCACCTGCACTATTCGCACCATTGGTCTCGGAGTTTCCATTGTCTGTTAACCGCCCTGGTTCTAACTCGCATGGCCGAGAACATCTAAATTTGTCACAATCCCCAAATTCGAACGGGCATTCGACCTTGTCGCTGCACTCGAGCTTCGCTCTCGGTCTTTCGGCGCGAAGGATGTCGAGCCGTTGCCCAAGCATCTCCGCGCATGTGGCAAAGACGGAGTGTACATTCTCTGCTAATGGTGCAACCACGGATATGCATGATCATATGGACGCGATGGAGGTGCGTGTGGCGCGGTTTTGGTGCAACCCTTACGTAATGAAGACCCAACGGTGTGCGGAGCGTCTCCGCTCTCAGCGATCTCAGGCGAAAGATGGTGGCCTAGCGACGCCAGATGGAAAACCCTGGCAAGCAACTTCTATGCCACCTCCACCAGTTAAGAATGGGTCCTCTCTGCGTTCGCCGACCGAAGGTCACCGTCTGTCAAGGATGCCGGAGGCAACGCATGTGGGAAGTGACCACGACGATGACGGGGGAAGGACGGCAGCGGGGGTTCGCCTATGCGTTCTCTTGCGGAATCTGCTGCGTTTGGTGTCGCAGAATTCGGACCAGAGTGTTACTGTGCCGGAGACAAGTGACAACAACAACAACAACAGTAGTAGTAACATGATTGAGGAGAACGATGACGCCTCGCACTGTAGCGACAAGGTGGCTAGCGATGGCTCAGTCACAGATGGCAATGCAGGGCAGGCCAATGTCGTGCCACCTGATACCATATCAGATAGTATGCGAAATCTCTTGAAATTCCTTGATGGGAGTTCTGCCACCGTACCGTAGGGGTGTACATTACTTATGTAGAACAAGAAGAAAAAACTGCACGCGAATCTGTGTTTGTTTTCATATGTAAAGGGATGAATAAGTTTTGCTATCGGTGTGAAGCCAAGGCGGAAGTCAACCGCCAGAAATGCAGCATCCCCGCACACACACACACACACACACCTTTTTTTTTTTTTAATTTCGTTGTTGTTTTTGTTTTTGTTTGTTTGCAAACTCTCACTCTCAATTACTGCTGCCTCGGACATTGTTGTTGTGTTTCATCGTACTCGCCTTTGGAGTCCTGCTGCGGGTTGCTGTCGCCACCACCGTCGCTGCAGACATTTTTTTTTTTTCTTTGCTGCTCGTTTGATTCTGCATTCTTTGTTCTCTTCTTGTAAAAAGGGGGAAGCCACAGGCTGCAATCGACATAACGGAAGTTTGAAACGATAGGGACAAAGTTGCTGCAAGTGTGGTAGCTGTCTGTCTGTCTTTCTAGGGGAACTCGAGGAAACAAGAGAGAGAGAGGAAGAGATAGAGAGAGAGATAAGAAGCGGGCGAAAAGTATTCTGGTTTCTCGCCGCATCTTCGTTGCTGTCGGTGTCACTGTTCTTACGGAGGGAGGTGGGGAGAGGATCATTTTTGTTTCATTTACCGCCTTTTCCGAGGAGCCTACACCTGGCCATTTGACAAATGTCGCAGCACCATTACGTGTTCAAGTACATCATCATCGGTGATAGCGGTGTGGGGAAGAGCTGCCTTCTTCTGCAGTTTACCGACAAGCGATTTGAGCCGCTGCACGACTTGACGATTGGGGTGGAGTTTGGAGCCAGCGTGGTGACGATTCAGCAGAAAAATGTGAAGCTGCAGATATGGGACACGGCTGGCCAGGAGAGCTTTCGAAGCATCACGCGAAGTTACTACCGTGGCGCATGTGGGGCGCTTCTTGTGTACGATGTGACGCGACGGGAAACCTTCACGCACCTACAGACATGGCTGGAGGACGCCAAGGCGAATGCGAACACAGCTATCGTCATCATGTTGATCGGAAATAAATGTGACCTAGAGGCCAAGCGGCAGGTGTCAAGGGAGGAGGGCGAGGCGTTTGCAAGTAAGCACAACTTGGTCTTTATGGAAACAAGCGCCAAGACGGCGCAAAATGTGGACGATGCCTTCCTAAAAACCGCCACAATGATCTACGATAATGTGCAGAACGGCGTTGTGGACCCGTCGGTGGTTTCGGGGAAGGCTGGGCCTGCGAGCGCCGCACCACGACCAGCAGTTAAGGGAAATAGCGTGCAGGGGGGCAATAAGGGCTGTGAGTGCTAAGTGGTCTGCGCAACGCACCAGATGGACTTGTCAATACATCAAGATATATCCAGAGGGAAGAAGAAGAAGAAGAAGAAGAAGAAGAAGAGAGATATGAGGAGATACCCACCCACCCACCCACCCACGCACACACACACACGCTGACGATGGGGGAGAGGGATGTGGAGAGTGGTGTGTGTGTGTGTGTGTGTGCGTCTTGCCTGTTGCCAGTAGTTTCTGCCTTTCCGTTTTTTTCTTTCTACCTCTTGCGTTCGTGTTTGGCTGATTCATTGGTTATGATTGACGCAACGTTGTATGTATCTGGTTGTGTTCATTTATCTGTCTTTCACCAGGTGAATGACGCTTCACACGTGAATGCACGTGGCCAAAAAAAAAAAAAGGGGGTGGGGGTCATGTGTGTGTGTGGGGGGGGGATCGGGCAGTAGAAGTGGCGAGTGGGAGGCGAGTTGAAGAAGAAATGAAAAGGTGACGGGGGAGGGAGATGGGGGCGGGGGCGTTGGGGGGGCGAAGTCGCACATGTGTGCCCTCCTCCTCCTCCTCTATCATAGGCATCATCTCTCCTCTGTGTTCAATCACTCACACACACACACACACACACACACACACACGAAAACAAACAAACCTTTTCTCCCTCGTCCTCCTCCTCGTCGTCGTCGTCAAGAGTAGGGGAAATGCGTGTGTTTTTTCTTTTTTTTTGAGGAGGGGGGGGGGAGGGAGGGGTTTCGTTCCAATGTTTTTTTTTTTTTTTGTTGTTATTTCACTCCAACATATGTCTAGTATTTGTATTACAAGAAAAAAAAAAAAGATGGAAGGAAACGCGAGGAAAAGAAACATGAATGCAGGACATTAAGCGATGGCGAGAAGAAAACAGAAGTTGTTGTTGTTGTTGTTTTGTGTCGGTGTTTGTGTGTGTGTTTCAGTTTTCGTGTTATTACTCTGGCCATGTGTGTCTCTGTGCATTGTGTGAATTCACCACCGCCTTCGCTATTCTCTCCTCACTGCTGCCGATGCATGAAACAACAGGTGGGTGGGGTGGGGTGGGGGGGGGGGGGGGGGTTCTGCGTTTGCTCCTGGGCCTGTGGGTGCAATGGGAGAAGGACTGCAGGTACTTGAATGCGTGTGTGTCCGGGTAGCGTGAAGTGAAGTGAGGCGGTTGTGGGTAATGCCCTACCGCAGTGGATGTGGAAAAATGCAAACAGATGGACATACACACAAACAAACACATCTGTGCATGCAGCCTATACCGCAAATATACAAATATATACATATATATATATATATACTTATACGCAACGCACGTGGAGACTGAGGCAGGTGCCAGATCTTCTGCACCCCAGCGAACATATTTTCCTTTCCGCAGCTGTTATCTTGGTGCTGACTTGGATTTCGCCTCTTTGTTTGGTTGCACTTCACACGGGTGAAGATTAGGACGCGTAGTTGCACAAGAACAAACAAACAACAACAACAACAAGGACCAAAAACAAAGAGAACAACAACAACAAAAAAAAAAAAAACAAGAAAAAAGGGGCGTTACTTGTGTTTCCAGCGAGAGGTGTCAGGGAGCCAAAAAGGGGAGAAAACAACACCCAGCCGCTGAGAAGAGGGGTGAAATCAACTCTAAACTAAAAGGGGAATATTTATAATATTTTTATACGAACACTTTTGACGATTCTTCCACATCGCTGCAACGGCGCTTTCTCGGGGTTGAGGCTGCACTGGATCGAATTGCGGCGAACACCGGATCTCAAAAGAAAGTCTGGCCATGCGATACTCTTTGCTCCGCCGAAACAGCAGCCCTGCATGGTGTTACATCGTGCTGTGCCTGCTGCTGTGGCTCAGCCACGCTATCGCGCCGGTGGCGGCGGAGTCCGGTGGTATTGTCGTTTATCTGCCGGCACGCTCAGAAGAATGTTTTTTTGAGGAAATTCCCGATGTCGATGTGAAGGTCTTCTTGCATTATTTGGCACTATCTGGCGGGTCGCTTGACATCGACGCTACCATTTCCTCCCCTGATGGTTCAGTCATATGGCAATCTCCACGTGAGACTGAGGGACGTGTGCTTTTCAAGACACGTGCACGTGGTCGTCACACCTTTTGCTTTTCCAACAAAATGAGCACAGTCTCCGACAAGACTGTGTCGTTCTCTATCGTAGTTGGTGAGCCGAACTCAAACCTCCATGATAAGAAAACCAAGAGCCGTGAAATCGACTCCCTGGAGAGCGCCGTCATGCGCATTCAGCAGGGACTACGTGAGGTGCAGGAGGTGCAGCAGTATATCAAGGTTCGTGAGCGTAAACATCGCATGACAACAGAGGTGGCCAACACGCGCGTTGTTGTGTGGTCAACAATAGAGATAGTGGTCATTGCACTTATGGGCGTAGGCAACATCTGGTACATGAGGCGCATCTTCAACAAGCGAAGAATCGTCTGAGGAAAAGTGAAGAAAGGGGAAGAGAAAGGAGGAGCAAGACTAGGAAGACACCATGAGGCATATTACTCACACCCGTACACACACACCTATACACATCTATATATATATATATATATATATATATATATATATATATATATAGGTGTGTGTATGTATGTGGTAATCTTTCCCATTATTTATTTCTTCACTTCTTGTTTGTGCGCCTGCATTTTAGTGTTCGAGACTGCCTCATGCCCTGCCGCCTTTGCTACAGCTTTCTGTAGAGGAGGAGACGATATGTTGCGTTGGCGAGTAAAAAAAAAAAAAGGGGGTGGGGGGGTCTGACAGATGAAGAGGAGACAAGGATGGTGTGTGTGGGAGAGTGTGTGATGCCTAGATGGAAACAGCGGAGCAGCCTTTGGCTTGCAGGTGTGGACATAAGCCGCTTCGTTGTTTGGCGCAACGGTGGTGCATGCGGTCTCCGAACACGAAGGGGTTGTACGTGCATGCACGCTCCTGTGGCATTGTTTTATTGAAGCTCTGGCGAAGGAAGTGCACCTGATTGCCTTTTTTTTTCTCTTCTTTGCCTTTCACTACTTCAACTCGTCCCTTTTCTCTTTTTTTTTATTGGGGGTGGGGGGGGGAGGGTCCTTTCTTTTCAGTGTTTTTTTTTTTCCATTCGTTGTTTCTCGTCTTCCGACGTTTGTGTATCGGTTTTTTTTCTTTTTTGTTGTTCGTTTGGCACTGGTCTTACGTGCCCCGCTCATCCAGCAAGAGGTGGCAGCGAGTGCCCAGACCCCGTTGTCGAGGTGAAGAGGGGAGGGGAGGGTTGCACAAGACAAGTATTCAGTCACAATGCCTAGACGACCACTTTTGGGGAACTGGTTTGAGGAGGAGGCGTATGCACGCGATCGCAAGCGCTTCATGCAGGGCCGCAGCGGCGGTCTTGTGGATTCCACGCGCGAGACGCAGCTGATATTGTCAAAGGTGAAGCATCATAGCACACCGTACGAGATGGCCACAAAGGCTGAGGATGGCTACCTTCATTTCTACGTTCCCATGATGTTGCAGAACGCGGAAACGCTCGGCTTTCTGTCGCTGGATTTGGACGATCGCACGCAACGACCAACAGGGTGGCGCGTTGCGTGCTCAACTGCGCCCGCAGATGGTCCAACACTGCGGAGCTGCTTTATTCTGGTTCCGGCACCGACTGGTCCAACCGACGTTATTCCCGCACCACCCGGTGAAGAGAGTATTGTTCACTATGGGCAACCGTTTTTCCTGATGACGGTGCCGGAGCTCTGTGATGATCCGCTCTCACTTGTGTCAGAGCACAAGGGGCCGTGCAGCGCTTCCAAGGTGACGGGAAAGTACCAGGACGTGTTCTTTTCACCGGACGGAAGCTGCGCTGAGGCGATGTGGGTGGTCGATTTTCCGGACTTGGAATACCGCGAGGACATGCGAGACAGACCCGTGAAAGGCGATGCTGTCCTGGTGATTCGCCACAACCACACCAATGTCCCGCTGGCCAGCACAAAGGCAGTCTTTTACAATGACTTTGGCCCGGAATACGAGGTGTGCTGCAACAAATTCGTTGGGGCTGCTACGAAGCTCCGCAGGATTCCATTGCTGGATGAAAACATCTGGACGTTTGTCTCGAGCGAACAGGGGCAGGCTACGGAGAAGGAAGAAAGGGGTGGTGAGCAACAATAGTTTTGGGGGAGATGTGTGGATGACGAGATGTATACGTCCATCGCATATATATATATATATATATATATATACATATATACATGTGTGTGTGTTCAAGGTAATGTAGAAGACGGCGCCGCGTAGTGCGAGCCATTAATCCACGTTCCCCCAGCAGGGTGGGGGGAATGCAGCTAGAGAGAGAAAGAGAGAGATCGCGCGAAGGAGTTGACATTTGCAAGAACGACAGAGCGGTTTCTCACTGCCCCAAAATGTTTTCTCTCATTCTCTCTCCCTCTCCCTCTCTCTCTCCTCGGTAAACAAGGGAAGTCAAAAGTTATTGACACACACGCACACGCACACACACAGAGAGAGAGAGAGAGGCACTATGCGCCAGTTTCCTCTGGGAGTGACTCAAGGTTTTTCTACTGCAGTTTGTTTCCTGCTTTGCCTTGTGGTTTTGGGAAATTCATTGTTCGCCCTTGCCGATTCATCTGATGATCAAATATTTCGCATTCATGGGCCGTCGTACGCCTTCTTGGACTGCTCTGCGTGCATTGCCTTTGCGGACCACCTGGGCCGCCGCATGAATGCTTCCCTTCAGTATGACGCCGGGGGCGCTGCCAGCTTCATTGCCTCTCAACGCCAGAGTGATGGGAAAAACCGTCACGTGTATGCGACGAGTGAGTTGCGTGCTGCGGAGGTGTTGGATAAGATATGCAACGACACTCTCCTCGAAAACTATGTACTGCGGTTGGACCCAGATAGGCTTATCCGCGTCTACCAATCGGAAAAGAGCAACTTTGTCTTTGCGCAATACTACAGCACCAAAGATGCAAAAGCGTTGAAGAGCATAACATCTTCGGCTGTGCACACCTTCTGTACGCGTCTGATGAGCGAGAAGGAGGAATCCATGATAAACCTTGTACGGGATGTGCGTCAGATGGAAGACCTGGTGTGGCGAATGTGCGGCGGCAATGGCAACAGCAGTGAGGTGGTACCACCGTCTCCTAAGGAGCCCGTCACCAAGGTCTGCGTCGGCATAGAGGAGAGCGAGAAGATGGAGCTTCGCCGTATTAAGCGCTACGAAGAATGGGAGAACGCTCTATCCGAGAAAGGCGGTAGGATGGAAGAGAAGTCTTTTGTGGTGAGGAAGTTGCAGCGCCGCCAAAGCGATCCGTTGACGTTCATTGTACCCGGACGTCGGGACGATTCAGAGGGGGGAGATGGTGGCGACAACGAGAATGATGAACGCATGCCCGCTGTGGGAGAGACGTATCCACTTGACTTGGACCTGTAGAGTTTGTTTCCCGCCTTTTCCCCCACACCCCTTTTTCTTTGCTCTTCTTCTTCTCTTTTCCCTCTTTCTGTATTCGCGTCGTGTGTGATGATGGTGATGAGCTGTCGGTTGTGCATTACTCGTGCGCATGCAAGCGGAGTTTGTGTATTTTATATTTCTATTTGTATACACGCGCATGTGAAGTGTGTTGCACACGATTGGCTCAGATGTGCGCCCCATTAATGATCACCACTGACACCAAAACAAACAAACAAACAAAACAAAACAGAAAAAAGCGCCCCTCCGTGTCTTTTTCTTTCCCCCCCCCCTTTTTTTTTTTTTTGGTCTGCTGCCCAGTGGCGTTGGGGGTGTTCTCAGCCCCTCATCCCTTTGGAATGAACGTCTCAAGCCAGCAGAAAAGATTTCATTGCGAAGGAAAAAAAAAAAAAAAACCGTTTTTTTCTTTTGTTTGTTTGTTTGAAATGATAATGATGGTGATGCCTTGAAGCGGGAGTCAGTCAGTTTGTATGTGGTTGCGAAGGTGTTGGACGTCTCACTGGCTACTGCTGGCGGGAGGAGAGGGGGTGGGGGAACGAAGGCTGTGCGCGTGCCAATGCGAGCCGGTTGACGCGATTGTGATCAGAGAATCGCCCCGTTTCTGGTAGCAAAAAACAAAAAACTTCCCTTCTCAAGAAACACATACACACGCTCACTCGCTCATTCACTCACCCTCATATACACACACGGGCACAGACAGATGCCAGCGTGCGCGTAGGCAAACGTCTGTGAACATATTTACTGATTAGTCACATGGACTCATGTGCGCGAATACTGCGGGGAGACGCCTTACGTCTTCTCCCTCGAGCGTAGTTTTCTCCCCCCACCCTCATTTCTTGTTGTGGTTGTTGTTGTTGTTGCCCTTTGCATTTTGTACTGCATGTTGCTTCTCTCTCTTTTTTTTTTTTATTTAATTTATTTGTCTAATGGATTGATCTCACGGTTCTTCTTCTTCTTGTTCGCGTTTCCTCGGCCGGAAAGATACTTCGCGCACTGCCGCGGTACCAGCAACGGGAGCACGAAACGAGGCGTTGGCTTTACTCATTCATTAGTGATCACACTTATACACACACGCACATATATATATATATATATACATTATCTCTAGACACTGGCTATCGTACTTACTGTTATTTATTTATTTATTTATTTTTTTTTTTGGGGGGGGGAGGTGGGGGTTTTCGGTGCTGGTGGAGATTCTTTTCTCTTCACAAAGCCTTGTAGCTGCAGCAGATGTCTGATAGCGCTGCTCCTCCCGGGGTGAGCATGCCGAAGAAGCGTGACCCGCGCCTTCGTGGCATGCAGCAACCATCGAAGCAATTTTTTGACTCTGCCGATTACGAGGTGAGGAAGCAGCAAACGAGGCAACAGCCGCAACCTGACATGGCCAGCTCAAAGAAGCTCACACTACGTTCACCACCACCACCACCACCCTGAGAACTGAAAGCTGATGGATAATCGAAGTACAGTGAGTGCGCCTCACTCCTCAGAATCACAAGCAGGTAAATTTTCATTGGTGTTGAGATAGATTTATTGGACCCGGTGTGTGCAGCTGTAATGCGTGTTTGGTACGGGCGAGTGCAGACGGGGGGAGGGAGGGAACAGGAGAAGAGAAGAGAAAAGGAGGAGCACGTGGTGTGTGTGTGTGTGTAAATGTTATTTCTCGTCTGATGGAATTTCTTCAATCGGGAATCCGTGCAAGGATTCTTCTTGGCGTTCATCTGCAGGGAAGAAGAGGGAGGAGGAGCGCCCTTGTGGTCCCTTCCTCCTTCTTCTTCTTTTTTCTCTTCTTTTGTTGTTGTGGTGGCGGCGGCGGCGGCTAACATTTTGAGGTTCCCTGCTGGTGGTGTTAACATTCCAATTTTTTTTTCTTTTTGGTTTCGTTTTTTGTTTTGTTTTGTCGCTGCCGCTCTTGTCAGCAGCGTGGATGAAGAGGGTGAATTGTGGCCCACCGAACGAGTATGAGTGCATCTTTCTGTGTTTATGCATTTCTCTCTCTCTCTCTCTCTGTCTCTCCGCGTGTGTGTGCGTGCGCGCGTGTCTTTGACTGCATTCAGAGATGTCGGTAGAAACGAAGAAAAACAAAACAAAACAATCAAGCGCCATCGCGAAAAAGAAATGTTCACGCAGACATCCGTGTGGTGTGGTGTTGTTGTTGTTGTTGTTTTCTTTTTTCTTCTTCGCATTTTCTCTGTCTTTCCCTCATAATCCCCCACCCCCTTTTTTTTTTTAAAAAAAAAAAGGTCTTCTCCTTTCATTGCCTCTTCATCGTCTTCTTCATCCCGCTGCATGCGTATGGCTCTGTTGTTTCTCACCACCAAACAAAAATAGTAGTAACACTTACACACACACACACACACACACAGACAAAAAAAAAAAACAGCAGAAGGAGCTCTCATACGAACGGCTGCACCACGTCTGAAGCGCACTCCACGGGAGTCAATACGGCAGCGGCAGTGAATAGTGCTGCTACTACTCACCCTCTCCCCCCACCCCAGACGTTGACGACAACGACGCAAATAACGGAAAAGAGGGTCGCACGTGTGCTTTGTAAGAATGCCACAACGAGCCTCTGAGCTCCTGGCTAATAATCCGTTCAAGGGATCTCAGGTCCCCAATGCTGGACCGGGGGCCATGCAAGACCACTTGCTCACGATTGCCGAAGAAATTAAGAAGGACGACGCCATCATGGCGTTTGAGCTCTCGACACTGTCGCAACGTCCAAAGGCGTCGGAAAACTTGGCGCAAGTCATCACCCTCCGCGGCGATGCTACCATGTGCTCGTCCAAGCAGCCTGGTGGTCGACGTGGGAAGTCAACGGTGGAAATTAAGGAGGTGTACAACACGGGAACATTTATTGCAAAAAAGCGGGAAATCGGCCTCATGCGACTTGCGCTAGCCAACAAGGAGGCGGAAAAGCGCCACCTGGAGGAGGAAATGGACCTCACTGAGAAGCGGTTGCGCCAGCAACAAGAGCAGCTCGTCAGTACGGAGGAAAAGTTTAACAATTTTCTCAAACACAGTAACTTGGAGCAAGATGCCGCGGTGCGTCGTGCGGAGGTGGAAACTAAAGCGAAACAAGAGCGTCTCGTTGACATCAAGAGACTCTCAGCGCAGATTAGTCACATTGAACTTGAAATGCGCAAAACCGAGGTGCAGCTGGAGTTTTGTATGGAATACAAAAATTTCATGGACAACCTCACCACCCCACAATGGTTCTACGATGTGTTGCGTGATCTTCGTGAGAAGGACATCAATGAAGTGATTCTTCGAGAGACAGAGGAGGCGTATGAGCAGAGGGCGGAGAAGCTCGCAAAAACGGCTGCTGCCTCTGAAGCTCGCCGAGCGACGCTCGCACAGCTAAAACTGGCACGCGAAAAGGGTGGTATTGTAGAAGAGCAAGTCAGAAAAGCTATGTTACCTGAAGAAGAAGAGGAGGAGGAAGAGAATGTCCCCCTGGAGACACAGCTGGCACAACTGCAAGAAGAGCTCGCAGAAGAGGCACAGCAGCGTCAAGCGAAAGAGGCTGAGCGTATCAAGCAGGAAGTGGAAGCGCTTTCTGTCGAAGAGGTTCGTACGGTGCTGGACAAAAATTACCCGCAGGAACGTATCCCAATGTTTTTCGCCGAGCCGGATCAGATCCTTGACATTTTTATCAGCGTGGAAGAGGGAAATTTATTTCTCATACAGAACAACCAGGAGCTGGAGGAGGAGCTAGAGCGCGTTGCGATGGAGTTTTTCCAGGAACAAGATGAGATGGCAGCCATGATGCGGCAACGCCACTCGCAGATGGAATCCCTGATGACAAGAATACGAGAGGCACAGCAGCGATTGAGCCAATTGGAGGGGCGTTTGGTAGAATTGGAGCGCAGCGATGGGGACAAAGGTTCCGGTGGAGAAAATGGAGGAGGAGGAGGAGGAGCTGCTGGTGGTGGTGGTGCAAATCGGATAAAGTCTACCATTGGCCAGGGGAGGAAGCGTGTGGACACTGTGATGAAGCAGGATGAGCTTAAAAGATGCATTGAACGTGCTGTGGGTGATATTTTCCGCTGCATTCACCAGCGGCAAGGTGCCGCCTCACGCCGCCAAGAAGAGCTTGATTTGCCGCACAATACACTGCCTTCTACTATGAAGAAAAAGGGAGGTACGCTGAATGATCGAAAGTTGCAGAGAACAATGTCTACGACAGTGAAGAGTAAACGGGGGGACCTCGGGAAAACTGTCACGACTTTCGGTGGTGGCACTCTCGGTGACCAGAGTGGCGAGACGGGTGTCAACATGGGACCAGTGGAGATGCTGACCATCATTGAGAACAAGGTGGATGAGTATCACCGCTATATTACCAAACCAGAAAATGGCGTGGAAAAATCGCTTATCATGGCTGTCATCAAGGCGCGCGACAAGGAGCGCCGCTGCCAGGCCCGTATCCTTCACTTGGCAGAGCAGATGAAGGAGCAAGAGGAGCGCAATTTGCGCTCCCTCGAGCGCTCGCTGGCCCCGGTTGTGAAGCACCGAGGGAAACCAATAATGTGGCGATCGCGGCCGCCCACAAAGTCAGTGATGGGAGTGGAGGTCACGCAGGGTACTGTAGTGTCGGAAGTAGATCAAGATGATGAATTCTTTCGATGATCGAACGTCAGGCGATGAGCGTAAGCATGAACCTCTGATCTCACTCTTTCCCTTGGTTCATCTTCCACACGAATGGAAAAAAGGTGGGAATGGTGAAATTGTAAAGGCAAGAAAACAAAGCCAAACAAAACGCGAGGGATATCGTCTGTCTCTCTCTCTCTGTGTGTGTGTGGGGGGTGGAGTGGGGGGGGGGGGGGGTAAGTGCGTGGAAAATGTATTTTGCTCTTGTTGTTACTCTTGCTGTTTGCTCTGTCATGGTTAGATGACGGTTCTGCATGTAGAATAATAGCTGTACGTAAAGATGGTGGAGGGGGCTGTGCTTCTCTTGTCACTGTGGTGTCTCTTTCTTCACATCCCCGTGTGTCTATGCGCTTTGCCAAATGTGGTAAATCTACTCCCCCCTCCGTTATTCTCTTTCTTTCCTGCTTCTGCTTCTGTTTGAGATGCCCCTATGCTTCACTTATATTTTCTTCTTGTTGCGGCATCGAAAGAAACTCAGGTAGACCCATAAACCGGAAGGAGCAGAGGAGAGGTGGGCTGAGATTGCAGAGGTGCGTGCCGTGGTGACTACTGCATGGCGAAAAAACACCGTGTCAAGAGACAAAAGTATGTCGAATACCTCTTGCGTGTGGAGAAGGAGAGGGATGCGTACTTAGCAAAGCGGAATGGGAATCGAAATCAAAATCGTAAGCGGGGCCGTGAGGAGCGCAATTCGGACGACCAGCCCAGTGAAGTTGTTGAAAATCTTATGGCCGGTGACACGAAGCGTGTACGCAAAGAGAAAGTGGCGGAAGAAGCAGCACCGTCACCTCTGTTTGCTAAAAAAGAGGAGAAAGCTGGAAGTGACATTGTGTGTGTTAAACCGGAAGACTCCATTGAGACGGGTGCCAGTGGCGTCCAGCCTGGAGGCAAGAGAAACGTTAAACGAATAAAGCGACGATATTAACACATCTCACTGTTGCCAGTGCTACTGCTAGTGGCAATGGTACAGGGCAAGCTGCACACCGTGAGACATGCAGAGGGCATGGAAAGAACTGGTGGGGGTTGCAGCCGTAAGACCATTCTCTTCACCTCTTCTCGCTTCGTGCGTCGAAAAGGAGAGGTGAGCCATTTTTGTTCTTGCAGACCTATTCTTCCTTCCTTCTATGTGTAATGTATATATATATATATATATATATGTACGTCTTTTCCTATTTTTATCCGCCGTTTCTGCAGCATGGGGAAAACAAAGTGTCACGGTCGTAGGGATGACGGCCGCTCTCGTGGGAGAAATGTGAACTCTGGCTCTCGTTACAAGTGCACCCCTTGTGCTCATCCCTGCAGCGTGCCGTTGGCAATGTGGGACTTTGAGCAATGTGATCCAAACGTGTGCTCTGGCAAGAGGTTGTACCGTCAAAATGCACTACGGCTATTAAAGTTAAATGAGCCATTTCATGGCCTCGTTCTTACTCCGACAGCTGTTGATATTGTCAGCCCTGCTGACGCGGAGATTGTCACTCAGTTTGGGGCTGCCGTTGTGGATTGTTCCTGGAAGCAGCTTGACGCAGTACCATGGAGACAAATGAAGATGGGTGCCCCGAGGCTTCTGCCCCTGCTGATTGCTGCGAATCCCGTTAACTATGGCCGACCATCAAAGCTGAATTGCGCCGAGGCACTTGCTGGTGCGCTGGTTGTCGTTGGGCGCATGGAGGATGCCAGAGCCATCATGTCCCACTTTTCGTGGGGTGAAAGCTTTTTTGATGTTAATGCGGAGCTCTTGGAGGGGTATTGCAGATGCACTAACGCGGCGGAAATGGTTGCTTTTCAGGAGCACTACGTTTTGACGGAGGTGCGTGAAAGCGAGGCACGCAAAGAAATAGATTTTAACACCGTGGACTTGATGGATGTTGGGCCGTTGAACACCAAGCGGGGAAGGCTGAAGAACCAAAACTTCCGGCGACGAGCTGCCTTGGACAAGAGTGATATTGACGGCAATGATGATGGGGATGATGAGGATGAGGATGATGAGGATGAGGATGAGGATGATGAGGATGATGAGGATGAGGATGAGGATGATGATCGGGAGGAGGCGGAGGCGGGGGGGACTGCTTGTGTCAACTAGGATCTAGTCCATCTTCTTCTTAGCTTCATTGCATCTCTTGCAAGTGGCAGCCGCATGAAGATAACGGTGGGAGTATAATCGTCTGCGTTTCCGCTCTTAATGACTTGTTTTCTCCGATGTTTCTGTCGTTTTGCTGGTTTATTTCGTTGACTCACCCGAGTCTGTACTTCTTCTGTGCATACTCGGCGCTTCCTTTTTTTTTTCTTTGTTTTGTTGGGTTTTATTTATGATTTGTTTTCCTCTTAAGCCTCCCTTATAAGGTTTCCTGAAGGCGACGGTGTTTCCTTCTTCCCTTTCTCACGCAGTGGCTTACTCTGCATTGAATCACCAGTGTTGACTCCAAATGTGGAATGACATGGAGGAGTTCTGCCAGATTTGGGACCGGGAGAGTGTAATGGATACTGCAAACAGCTACATAAGATATGCGGAGGAGTCCAGACCTGATCTCGCCGTCTCGGATAATGAGGAGTGTAGTAATGCCGGTGTTTGCACGGAGGAGAATTCCCCCAACCAAGGGGCATTGGATGGGTCACTGTCGGAATTCAGGCAGGGTGGTATTGCTGAGAGTGGATTGGAGATTTGCAGAGTGGAGGCGATCACTTCCGATCTGGAGACCTACGACAGCGTGGTGATGGATGATTACGGTGAGCGAAGTGGGATGGTCCTTCGCCCCTGCGCAAGTCATCCGTTCTCTACGGCTAGCGTGTTCAGCTCTCTCCGGCCCAGGGTGAGTTCGCAGGGTGGTCAGTACATGGGAGGGGATCGGCGCAGCTCACTCCATTTGAACACCCTCCTGTCGGCGACATCGGACAGGACAATGGTTGATCACGGTCACTCGGTGGATCAGGTAAGGGTTCAAACGCCAGACTACAAAAGGGGCGCTTGCAAGGGTCTTGTGAAGGCATACTTGTCGCAATCGGCAAAGGGGCATCGCTACCAGACCTCTTGGAGTGAGGTGCAACAGCGCAGGTCATGGGCTCGGAAGTCACATGACACAAACAATAGCAGCAGCAGCACTAGTAGGAAGAGGAGCGTCACTGGCGACAGCAGTGGTGGTGTATATGGTGGTAGAAGATCTGGTGCTGAGATTTTCAATGGGGGTCGCCGCTCTATGAGCTGCCCAGCAATCCGCGCTCGAGCCTTTGCGTCTTGTGCGCGCAACAAGGATGAGGTGCGGGCGTTTTCGTTTTGCCTGGGAGAGCAGAGATCAATCCCTCTTGCCAACCTGACACTGGCTGGCAACAAAGTGGGACCCAAACCCTACACTGAAGGCATAGCACAGTACCGTTTAGCCGTTCTGAACGCCAAAAAGGCGCGATATGGTTTTAGCATACGTGAGATTCTGGCAAATCAGAATGAAGTTGACGAGGAAGAGCAGGAAGAAGGTGTTGGCGTGCTGGAAAACTGATGGCATGGACTCTGCATCGCTTGTTTCTTTTTTGCTTTCTTTCTTTCTTTTTGAATTGTGTAGCAGATGAGTTTCAAAAGTTATTTCATACTGCAGTCGTTCTGCACCGACAATTTTATTTGTCGTGCGTGCAGCCCATATGCATGCAGCGATAGTCTACAACCCTGCGCTGCATTTGATGAAGAAAGTAGATGATGTAGCCTGCTTGCCTTGTGTTTTTCTTTTTTTCTTCTGCTGCCTGCTTTTTTTTTTGTGTGTGTGTATGTTATTGTTGTTGTTGTTGTTGTTGTTGCTTTTGGAAAGCTTACGGCGGGAATTGATTCAAGTGCCTCCCACCACCACCACCACCACTCACACACATTTTCTTTTTTAATACTCTTGAAAGACGATGCTTCTGCTCCGTATTGCAGTATTAAATCGCCACTTCGGCTCTATTCCCTTTTTTCTTACGATGCATGAAGGGGGTGATGGTAATGGACCCACTGGATGCGTGTGGAAGCCCAGCCTCCTCCTGCAGAAAGAGGTGGTGGTGGTGATGGTGGTGGTGGAGCCACGAATTTGGACCTTCTCGCCCTATCCAAAAGTATTTTACAATATGGATGTATTTGCGAGCTCTGAGTGAGGACGTGCAGAGAGAGAGAGTTTGTGTGTGTGTGTGTGTGTGTGTGTGTGTGTGACTGTATTTGTTCGTGCGGCTTTCTTCGGATATTACACCAATGAACCTCTTTGAAAACAGGTTGCATTGTCCCCCGTTTTTTTTTTTTTTGTCTGTAGATTGTTTTCCCTTCCCATTGGCGTCTACACCCTGTGGGAATAATAGCAGTGGGCATCAAGAGAGTTGGATTTAAACTGAAAAGGCGGGTGCGCTGAGGGAGAAGACGAAAGGTGGTGTATCCGGCGAAGGAATCCGTAGAGCGAGTTCACACACACACACACACACCACACATAGCAAAAAAAAAAAAATTTGTTTTTAACGGTGTGAGGGTGGCCAGCATCAATGGGTTCTCTGTACATTTTCCGCCTTTTCGCTACGGTGCTTGCCGTGACGTCATTTGCAGTTGGTTGGATTGTTACATGGGTTCTGCAAACGATTCTCATCGCCGTCACGTACCCCTTTGTGAGTCGTGAGCAGCAGCAGGATTGGTGTGGGCACATTTTCCGTCTCTCCAACTTTTTCATCATGGACTTCTTAAATCCATTGTGGAAGAGCAAGATCCTTCGCCCTTTCCCAAAGACGAAGGCGAGGAAGGTTCTTGTAATGATGAATCACTTGAGCAGCGCTGATCCATTCATGATGATTCGCGTTATTTTCCCACGAGATGCCACGTGGATTGCGAAGGATGAACTCTTCCGTGTCCCGTTTGGCGGCTGGTGTATGAATAACGCAGGTGACCTGCGAGTGTGTTTTAAGGACAAGAGCGAGGGCTTCGAGACGGTGAAGGGAACTGTGAAGGTGATGATGGAGGAAGCACGCAAGAAACTGCGTCGCGGCCGCATTATTGCCGTCTTTCCTGAAGGGATTCGAAGCAAACGACCAGAGGGTGGATTACTACCCTTCCGTCTTGGCTTCTTTACGCTGGCAGTGGAGGAGTCTGCCTCAATTATTCCCATTGCGATTAGCGGAACAGAAAATTGTTGGCCTCGTCAGTCGAAGCTGATTGATCAAGGCACTGCGTACATATCATGCGGCGATCCGATTGACGCATCTCAATTCAAGACAGCGGAAGAGCTTCGTGACCATGTGTGGAAGGTAATAAGCGAGCTGCGTGAGACGCATCCAGACCGACAGAAACTGGAGAAACTGCAGTAAAAAGGGGTGGGTGTGCAAGCAAAGGGCGTGGAGAAGATCCTTCTTTTTGTTTTCTTTCAGTCGTTCTTCCATTTGTCATTGTCTGCGCGTCTCCTATCTTCAGATGGCTGCGGGCCTGCAGGTGGTGCGACTTTCGCTTTTCCACTTATAAATTTAGCCCGCTCATTGTACAAACATGTGGTTCTTTTTCGGATTCCTGCAGATAAAAAGAACGGTTTCGATGTCTAACATAACCTCATAAGAAGCGTGTCTGCTTGTCTGTGCATCTCTCTCTCTCTCTGTCTGTGTGTGTGTGTGTGTGTTTGCGCACTCGCGTGCATGCTTTTTATTCGTTCTTTGCTCTTGTTGCTGTTGCCTCCACCTCTTCCCCACCCCTTCTCTCTCTCTCTCGCTTACTCGCGTGCCTTTCCATCACGTTTTTCTCCTTCTCCTTGTCTCTGTCTCTGTCTCTGTTTAAGTGGGTGAGTGTGGAAGCGAGGGAAGGGGTGGTGGAAAGGAGGATTTCCTCACCGGGTTTGTTCTTGTCCTTCACTGTTGCCCCCCCCCCCTTTCCTTTTTGTTGTTGCGCATTTCCCTCCAACACGATGGAAGTAGTTCATGCATTTTCTGCACCCGTTTCAAAACGCAGTGTTACCCAAAGCAGCAACGAGGACACCGGCAACGCAGCATCGGTTGACAGGACATTTAGGGGGAGTGGAAGGGACGGTGCTGCTTCTTCTTATCGGCAGAGCTCGCGCGCAGGTGAGAGGAATGGTTCGTTGTATCGAATGAGTGGGCGCACGGAAGTGGCATTCCTTGTGGATAGACTTGTTGATGAGCAGCAGAAGGTGTTGACACTCGAGGAGCAGATAAAATCTCTGAACGCCGAGCTGAGCCAAGCACGGTCTGCTCGCACCGATTACACAGAATCGGTGATGACGCCCTCCCCCTCAAATGATCCATTGCCAAGCATGTACAGTTCGCGCTTGCCTCCAGAGGCGGGGGGTGAGGAGGCGATTTCTTCGAAGCTTCTGGGAATGCATGACGCGCAGGTGACGTTGTGGTCTGCGGAGGAGATGAGGACGTGGCAGACTGCCTCTCTTCCTGAACTTGTACTCATGCGCAAGCAGCTGCTCTCGTCACTCGATGGTGTAACCGAAGCTATCACACAACGGCAGCTCGCTTCTCTAATGTCACGCGGTACGCTTGACGACATGCAGCGTAAGAGAGAGCCCGCTGTTTATGCGTGCCTACACCGTCTTTTTGCCGAGGCCTTCTCTTTGAGTTCTGCAGACGACATGAGGGATCTGCATTCCCTCGCGGAGAGAGTGAGTGGGATGGATGCTGACGCGTTCTCCGCAGCATTGCGTGCGATGAAGGAGTTGACGGAGAGCGAGGGAATACTCCACTCCCAGGAAAGGTTGTGCTCTTTCATATATATGCCGTCTTCCCATTTTTCGACGGCATGGCGTGAGAAATATGTGAGCTCGATGCGGAAATTGCTCATGACGGCTCTCATAAACACGCGGAGAGTAATGCTGTCGGACATGTGCCGCATGGAGCTAGAGGTGCTGACGCGTCAGGAACTTTTTCACACTGCTTTGCTCCGTGCAGCACAGGGCCGTGATGTTGTACCTCGAGGTGTTGGTTCTCTTCCCCAAACTTGGGAGACTCCGGCGAACATCCGCTGTCGACGGGGGATGCATCGAATCTCGTCTGCGCCAACAACTTGCAGTTCTCCCCGCAATGCCTTCGTGAAGCCTGTTTCATTGCGAAGCGGCAGCGGCGGCACCCTCAAGCCACCACGCCACGTGTTTGATGCAAAGTCACGATGGAACCCGCCCCGCTTCAAGCCGATCTTGATGCAGCGTGGGGACTCTGTGCGATCTTGTCTCTCACGCGATGCGTCTGTCGCCTCAAATTCGCGCTGCAGGGACACGCAGATGAGAACACCAACGAGGCGGAGAAATGCAGAAATGATGGGGCTCCCCGCGATGTACTGGAAGCCGCGTTCCCCCGGTTTTTCCGCTGCTGGTGATGATAGTCGCTCTTCGTCTTCCCGTTGGACACCACCGTTGTTGAGAGCGCCCTCACGCGGAAGGGCGGCAGGTCGCGTGAGCGTTGCCGAGGTGCAGTGTTGCAAAGTAGAGAGTGTCCGTGTGACGGGCAGAGCTTTGCAGTCATCAGCGGTATGATGTGAAGAATAATAATAATAATGATGACCAAACAACAACAACGACGTCGCTGGTATGTCCATTTCCACGGCGCTGGGTGCGTTGCTGTATTTAACCGAAAGATGCGAGGCGGATGCAGGGATTGTCGTGTGGTGTTGCGGTACTCAAAAGTGGCAGAATGTGTTTTCTACTCCACTTTAACATGACACGGCGGTCCGATGGCGTGTTAAATTTCCCGAATAAATTGGATGCGTGACATTGGAAAATATCCTCTGTTTTGTTTTGTTTTCTCTTCGCCCCCCCCCCCCCTTTTTTTTTTTTGTGTGTGTGTGTGTTGGGGGGGTGGGGGGGGGACAACAAACGAAACTGAGGAGCAAAATGTATGTTACTCTCTGCGTATTTTCATTGTTGTCTTTCTTTTCTCTTGATCAAAGATCAATCCGCTGAGGGCGCTTGGGAATCGCTGCCATGAGTTGACCTGTTGAAATGATAATTTTTCCTCCGGAGGACCTCTTTTGCCTCTGGATCAGTGAAGTGGGGCGGCGGCGGCGGCAGTGCCGTCTGGAGGTGGCGCATTGCTGAGAGAACAACCACCCCATCCAGTAATGACGAAAGAAAAGGAAAAGAAACTGCTCTTTTATGCGTCTCTGAATACATCTTTCGTCCTGTCTATGTACAGATTTGGTGTCATGACGTCTATTTCATCTGAGAGGAGGATTATTGGCATTGGAGATTCCCTTCACCCCTCCGCTTTATTTGCAGGAAAAACGGAGGCGGAGGGCGAAATCGTTTACGAGGCAGTTATGATGTTTCGTCCATCTCGCAATCGCCTCTTGCTCTTGTTTCCTCCTGTGATTGCAGTGCGCGTTCTTTTTTTTTTTTTTTTTTTGACTGTGCATTTGCCGTACGCTGTGTCTCCCTGTGTGTGTTTATCTACAGCAACGGCAGCAGGGCCACAAGCACAAACACAAACCGAAGAAACACAAGAACACACAGAAGAGAAAAAAAAAAAGGGGGTGGGGAGAGAGAGAGAGAGAAAGAAGTGCGCTGCGCCGAAGAAGCGGTGTAATATTCAACAAGAAAATAGAAGACATTTGCCACGGGCTCATGTGGAATCTGTACGATGTCTTGGGCATCCAGCGCGATGCGGAGGATGACGCAATTGCAAAGGCGTACCACTGTCATTCCATGGCGTTCAACCCGCAGTGCAATCCTGACCATCCCGATTTAAAGACTCTTGAAAAACAGTTTAAACACGTGTCGCAAGCGTACGTGGTGCTGTCAAACCCAAAGGCGCGCGGTATTTACGACTTGTATGGAGAAGACGGTGTGCGACACGGGGGAACAGGCACGCAGGGAATTGTTGGCGGCATTGATCTTGACGCTATTGACCCATATGCCGTTTTCCGCGGCTTTTTTGGTGTAGAAAACCCGTTCCAGGTGATTGGCGACATCAGTGGCTTGCGCAACAACCGGCACAACTTTTTCAGTACTACTGCAGTGATTCCCAAGACCCTTCCAAAGGTCCCGCCGATCGAGGTGCAGCTCCCCGTGACACTAGAGGACGTGTTCTATGGGGCAGTGCGTCGTGCCACATGGCAGAGCCGCTACGTGCAAGAGGGACAAGAAACCACCACTGCGGAGAGCTTTGACCTCCGCGTGCCGAAGGGTGCGCACGCCGGAGATAAGTTTGTTGTGGATGGAAAGGGTGACTGGAAGGAGGGTTTTGCACGCGGGAATGTCGTGGTGGTGCTGGAGCTGCTGCCGCATGATCGGTTTCGCCGCGAGGGCGATGACTTGGTCGTGGTGATTCCCATCGCTCTTAGCGAGGCGCTCTGCGGTGTTACGCTGACGGTGAAGACGATGGAGGAAACCGACATTACTCTTCTGATTGACGAGATTGTGCACCCCAAGTACCGTCGCCGCGTCGTGGGACAAGGCCTGCCGCGCAACGAGGAGCCGTCCAACCCACGCGGCGATCTCATCGTGGAGTTCGACACCAAATTTCCCGGATTCTTGACTCTTGAACAGAAATCGGAGTTGCACCGTATACTGGAGGCCAAATGAGACGGCCATGGTGCGGTGGTGCTACCGTTGCCCATGTATGTGTTCCTGCTCCTCCTCCTCCTCATCATCATTTCTTTCCTTCCATCTCTTTCTGAAGCAATGTAAAAGGCGAATCGCTCTACTGCCGTACCTGTCAAATGGTTCTCGTTATAGCTGCGGCAGCGGCAGCTCTCCCACTCTTTCGCTCGTTTTGCTCACGTGCGTGTATGCATGTCTCTCTCCCTCTCTCCCTCTCCAGTTTTCCAACGATATACATATATATATATATATATATATATACATATACATGTGTGTTCTTTTCTTCTTTTTTTTTTCTTTTACGCTTTCAATTCTCACACCAAAGTCAATTTGTCATTACCGTTCAAAGGGAGCAGCAGGCGTTGGACTCTTTGCAAGAGTTTCACCATTCTTTCCTTTCCACCCACCCCCCCCACACACGGACACACACCCCCCTTTTCGCTTTTCAGCTGAACGGCCCAGCATATTGCAACCAACGCCGACACCGACAAGGCCAGTCAAATAGCGGGGGAAACCACTACCACCACCGCAACAGCAACAACAAAAAAACAAGGAGAAGAGAATGAATGTTTCCTCACATGAATTGCATGATGATAACACGGAGCGGTCATCAAATGTAAACTCAAAAGAAGGTGCTGAGGAGGGCGTACGTGATGAATACAGCGAAAAACTTGAGGGGTCATTGAAGGACCTTAGCAGCATCCATAATAATTCAGATTCCTCGCGTTCATCAAGTCCCTCACATTCCCCGCGCTCATCAAATTCATCAAGGAGTTTGCAGAATGGTGCCTCTTTTGAAGCCCATCCGACGAAAAGTGATAAGTCGGCGAGTAAACTCGGAATTGAAGAGCCCTCGGAGACAGTGGAGCGGCACGCTGTTGTAGCTGCGGCGACATCGTCTCACTTGACTGATGAATTGCACTCTGATGCTCCTCCGCTGTCAGTGAATGAGGTGACTCTTGTGGGCAACAGAGAGGAGCTGGTCGATCTCCTTGAATTGAATGGTAAGCTTCGAATGCAGTTGTTGGGAAGCAAGCGCCAGGAGAAGCACATGGGTCTTTCGGGGAACTCTCTGTTCACTAGCAGCGGTAGCACTACTGCGCGTCGTAATCAGCCGGGGGAAGCCACGTGGTTTCAGCAGTCGATGCGACATGTGCTAATACGAAATGACTTGCGGAGGGAAAAGGAAGAGTTGTTGCAGCTGCGTCGAGACCTACAAAGGAAGTTGGCAAACAAGAAGCGCCTGCATTCTTTCCTTGCCATCAATGAGCAATACAGGGCAGATATTTCAAAGCTCCAAGTGCTGAAGCGCTCGCTGTTGCTCGAAATCCGCCAAAACGAGAGGATATTACTGAATAGTGAGAACATGGGGTCGGAGCAGGCGCACAAGCGATTGATTGAAGAGATGAGGGCCAGCGAAGTGCTGGCGCAGCGATCCTTGAAAAAGGCACAGGATGATGCATCAGAGGTAATGCGAACGCATTTGGATGTGCAATTGCGAGTGAAAAAACTTGAGCAAGAAATTGAATCCGCGGAAAGGCAGGATAGTTCTCACGTTTTCAGCGCGGAACTGTTACAGATTCACGAAATGTACCAACAGAAGGCGCAAACCATACTGGCATTGAGGAAGAAGCTTCGCCAGATCAAATCACGCTCGCCTAGCGAGGGGCAACCGCGCAGCGTGGAAGGGCAACCGCGCAGCGTGGAAGGGGTGGGGATGAGCGCGAGGGAGAAGAGGGAGAGAGAACGTCTTACCAAGCGCATACGTGAGATGCGGGCCGAGATACAATTTTTGTCCTCCAAGTGCACCAGACCGCTGTCAGCGGAGAGCAACAGCTCGCTCTGTAGGTCATCGTCATATATAGCTGGTGGCGCGCGGACATCGATTCCCACGACAGAGAGGTGCGTTTCCGAGACGGATAGCAGGCCGCTGTCTCTTCCGGAGGGGGCACGGCAGGAACACAAGTCGCATGTGGAATCTTCTTCAACCCCAAAACGCAATGATTCGTCCATAACGGAAGAGCAGGCGCCACTAAATAAACCGAGCGGAGCCCACCGCGACTCTCTGGGGGGCGCGTTAGATGAACTCAAGCTCCGTTTGGAGCAGAAGCGAGAGCGCAACAACAGTCAACTATCACAGGAGCAGACAGCCTCCACTGAAATGGAGGTGCACAACGCAGCAATGGCGACGCAGGGGGAATCATTGTCGAAGGATGCGCCTATTCCTCCTCCAAGTTGTATCGAAGAACCAAATTTCCTCCGGGAAGATTATGACCACACGGCCGAAGCAAACACGGGGATGATGCCGGTGTCAGCGGGAAAAACGGAGGAAAGTACGTCAAGGGAACAAGAAAAGTCTACTGTTCCAGCTTGGTTTGATGATGAGGATGATGCTGATGCTAAGTTGCCCGAACAAGAAGAAAGCAGCCCAGGTCAGGGAGAAAACAAACTCACTGAGGGCAATGGAGATGACGTTATGGAGGAGGATCCGCAAAAGGCCCTCCAAGAAAATAACAATCAGCTGAAGAATGTCGATGCTCATGCAGATTCGGTCGGCGGCTTCTTGCCGGACGATGAAGCAAAATCCAATGCGTACAGTGAGGCAGAGTCGAATGCACACGATGAAGCAAAATCCAATGCGTACAGTGAGGCAGAGTCGAATGCACACGATGAAGCAAAATCCGATGCGTACAGTGAGACAGAGTCGAATGCACACGATGAAGCAAAATCCAATGCGTACAGTGAGGTAGAGTGTAATGCACACAGTGAAGCAGAGTCGAATGCACAGAAGAAAGTTGAAGTTGAAGCTGAAGCGCATGATGCGAATCCTTCTTGGCTTGATTTTAACTAAAATAAGAGTAGAAACAACATGTGGAATGTGTACATATTACATGTGTTTGTCTCTACATGGCTGCACGTGGCAGAGGCGTTTGATGTGTAATGGGGGACTGTGCTTCACACCGTATTGTTTGTTTGCTGTTGTTGTTGTTGCCGTTTTGGCTACCGTGCCCCGTCTTTGTTTTTGTTCCCCCAAATCTTGTTTTTCTCGGCTGCAGCGCCAAGGTGGAATAAACGAGAGGGCGAAGCGGAATACGGCAACAACACGGGGTGGTGGTGGAGGTTTCTTTGCGGTTATTGTTGCTGGTGGTGCTCCTCATTCCTGCTCATTTCACTTCTCTGCGCATTCGATATATATATATATATATTTATCTATTGTACACGCATGTATATAGTTGTTTACGTTTTGTCTCGCGTACGTGTCGCTTTCCTCCTCCTCGTCCACACTTCTCTCATTCCATTCAAAACACGCAAAACAAAAGAAAACAAAAAAAAAAAACACGAAAAACGAATACAACAACAACAACAAAATTTTGGGTGGTGCAAAAAACAACAGAATTATTTTGTTTTTGCAATGAAAAAAAAAAAAAAAGAAGAAAAAAAGAGGGGGCGGGGGCGGGCGAAAAGAACTGCGGTTGGAAGAGAGTGCTGCGGTGGGAGTGGAGGGTAAATCATGTGTCGCTGTCACGCGTATGTATCTGACTGCACTGTTTGTTTGAATGTATATATATATATATATATATATACACGTGTTTATGTGTTTCATTGCTTTGGCAGACCTCCTTGCGTGTGGGCATTCCGCTCGCTGCATATTTCTACCTTCTCCCCCCCTCTCGCAATCTCCGCCTCCCCAAACGTGTCCTTCAAACAGAACCATATCTTGGGGCTCAACAACACGGATTACTGCTCTCGTGTTGCGCATCGTCTGGATTTGCATTTTGTATTGCTTCTAGAGGTGCCTTTTAGTCTTGAAACGTTAGACGGACCTCCCCCTCAAAAAAAAAAAAAAGGGCGGGGGTGGGGGTGGGAAAAGTTTGCATGAACATATCGGATTATACATTTTCAGGAATTGCCCATCGCCGTCCCCATCTGGCCACCGTTTCGCAGCAGGAGGACGTTATTGTGAATGGCAATGCAAAGGGAAAGATTGTGGGGTGGGAAACAGAGAATGACGTAATAATCTGCCGCGATGTGGCGGATCTCAAACGAACTGCGACCGTTCCAATGTGTATACCTCAGAGCGGGCGGCTGCAGGATCTGGAGGAGCAGGTTAGACGCCTGAAATCAGAGAATGAGAGGCTTCGTGTGGTTGAGGAGCAGTTCTGGGCTCTCCTGAAGGAGAACGAAGAATTGCAAAATACAGCACGCCGCGTCGAGCTCTCGAGAGACACGAGGAATAGTGGCACGGGGGTTACATGCTCATTGTCCAGTGGGCTTGCAGGGGAAGATGAGGCATGGTGCCGCCCGTCCTGTGTCCGTGCGCTTCGGGAGTGCATGGATATTCTCCTCGCGCGAGAGCTTGGAGGCGCAGCGCAGTGTAGTCCCGAGATGATTGTGAAAGGGCAACTGGGGGAAGAGGACTCCGTAGCTAGCTACCTGCTGTGGCTTCGCGCGAAGCATCGGAGGGGAGGACGCGTCGTTAACGGGATTTGTTTACATGATGGGAATGACGCTGCTCTTGTCGTCGCTGATCCTGAGCCGCATGAAGATGTTGCAGAGGTGTCGCTACTGCAGTCCCGACTGAAGGGATTCGAGGTTCAGCTGCAGGAAACACGTAATATGCTTGAAATGATGAGTGCAAGTCGTGCCGAAGCTCTGGAGGACTGTACTCGGATGAGCGAGCAGGTGAGTACACTGGCACTTCTCTTGCAGGACGCACTTAAATCACACAAGGAGGCCCGTGAGGTGCTTTTGGAGAACGAGGCTCTCAACAACCTTGTGGAGAAGCAGGCTCGCGACATAAAAATGCGTGACCAACTTCTTGCTGACATGCGTGCCGTGCTGCAGCAGCTGCGAACTTCAAGATCAGGTGGCGAGAGGGATCTTGCCGAGGAAACTGAGCGAGCGCATCAGCCGCGCCAAACGCGACGATCGGTTGCACGTCACAGACCAATGGCAAGCGGCTCCATGTGTTGACTGCATTCCCGTTGTGTATATAATATATATATATATATCCCGGGCACATTGTTCAAGACTGATCCGTAACTACATCTCCCTTTTTTTTTTTTTTGTGAGTGTTTACTTTGTTTTGTTTGTTTGTTGTTTTCAGTCCATGTTTGTGTCTGCGCCGTGTTGCGCTTGCAGGTCAAGTGCATATGCATCTGCTTCCATGTGTTTTATGCTCTTCACATTGCCGCCAGTGCCAAGGTGTGTTAGTAATGCTGCTCCCATTCTCTCATTCCTATGGGACATCGTTGGGCATTTCACGCTGCCAGCCCTTTGGAAAGATGTTGCGACGCCTACGCCACACAAATCAATGCAGCTACGCCTCCTCTGTCAGATCTTCTTTTTCCACGAGTAAAAGATGGTTGCATGACGGCGGCGGTGGAGCTACTGCTGCTGCTGCTGTCGTCGCTGCTGCTGCCGCCGCTTCGGCGACCCACGATGCTGACCTCGTGAGGAGCAGTGCATGTAGACTCACAAAGATGAGTTTCTCACAGTGCAAGACCATATACACTTGGGAGGCTTCACAAACCCCTCTTGGTGTGATGCATCTTGTTTCCCGCCGGGAGAGAAGTCTACCGTGCCGTTTTCATCTCTTCGGAATGCCGCAGGGTTATCCTGGTTCATGCGCTGTTGGGTTTCGCCGCTACTTCCTCCTCTCCATGTGCAGCAGCTCCATCTCAAGTTTTGCCTCCTCTATTGGCTATCAATCGATTCTCAAGGGGTTCTTCCTGGAGTCATCACCGCAGCTGTGGATGCTGAAGGATCTTCTTCCCGCTCTCGGAGCCGCGTATCTGGCGAATCGAATTATATCATATGAAAATCGTCCCAAGTTCTGGTTTGTCGTGAGCGTGATAATGCACAATCTCTCGGTGGTCGCAGAGATGACCATTCCCTCACTTGTGCCTCATCATCTTCTCTTAGCTGCGGTTATAACATCTTGTGTACGGCAATCAGCGTCACTCATGTTTTTGGTCACCCGCGCCGCTGCCTTGCAGCACTTTGCGCTGAGAAGCAATGTGGCCGAGCTCACAAAGAAGTTTAATTCGTTTGGCATGGTGATATATACGGCCTCTACGGCGATGGGTATTGCATATACGTCACTCGTCACATCACTCGGGGCACAACTTATCACGGTGTTTTTTTGCTGTGCCCTTAATTTAATCTTCTCATACATGTCCATGAGCAAAATTGCGTTTCGCGTTCTTAACATTACCACACTTTCGGTGATATTGCGCGATTACATCGGGGAGGGAGGTGATCATCGGCGGTGCACGCCAACACCGGAGGAGGTGAGCGAGCGTATTGGACTAGCAATGGTGGATAAAAAGGCATTTGATCATGATGACCGAACGTGTCTTCTCTACGTTAGTCCGCCAGTCAGCAAAGTTCGTGTCCGCGCTGACAGTCTTGACCAGGATGTGCTGTACATGTGCTCATCGGAAATGTTCCTTCTCGCGCTGTGGGAACCGGTAGCCCCGCTCTCGCTGCGGGAGAGTTGGTTGCGCTGGGAACCGCCGCATTTCTTGCAACGGTTATTTGTAGGATCCTCAGCAAAGGCAAAGGCAAAGAGTGCTGTCATACGCGAGAAATATCGACAGCGATTGGTGCTGTTGATTCATCAAGAATGCGATCAGCTGCATCTACTGACTGCATACCTTCTAGCGTACACAGCACTGCTGCACCACTCGAGCACTGTTTCAGAGCTCCGTGGTTTTCTGCGTTTGTGTAATAATGAGCAACTGGCGTGGCTGCGTCGCGGTGCGGAGCTTCAGGAATCACTTCAGTCTGCAGGTTGGGACGTCGAACAACTCGCACTTGACCCGCCAGACTTTCGCCTGTCAAGTCTGCACTTTGCCATGGGCTGCGTGCCACACCCGCTCGCTGACACCGACACCGACACGGATGCTGACTACGTACTGCAGCAGCAAGCCAAGGAGTAAGATTTTAAGAAGAGGCCACGGCGTCTCACACATGGACAGCGTTTTTCTCATGTGTGTGTGTGTGTGTGTGGTGGTGGTGGTGGAAGAAGAAGAAGAAGAAGAGTCATACGAAGAGAAACCTTAGGACGGTGGAGGAGCGCAACACCAACAAAATACAAATGCATCTATCGGCAAACATCAGTCTGTCACATATGTGGCCTGTCAGTCTCTCTTGTTGCTGCTGCTGCTGCTGCTGATGATAATAATAATAATAATAATGATGATGACAGCTGTGGTGCTCCTACTGTTGTTTTTGTTGTTGTTTTTGTTGATACCTTCTTGGACATTAAGGCAGGAACGCATGCAGACACAAACACAAACACAAACAAACTCAAAGAGATGGTCTGAATGAATGAGTGAGTGCGTGCGCGTGTGCGTGCCTTGTCGCGTGTAGATCTGTACATCTCTCGTTTTGTTTCTTTTCTTCTTGGATTCTATATATATATATATATATATATATATATATATATATATATATATGCATACAGGCTCCTTTTTGCTGTGGACACTGATGTTACATGCACTGCAGACACACACACACACACACACACACACTTACTCTCCCTCCAGTTGTCTTTTCTTTTTCGTTGGCTTGTTCTTTCTTTTTTTTTTTTTTTTACTTTTGTTGTTGTTGTTGTTGCCTCTGGGTAGAACCATTTGGGTGAGTGCATCGACGTCGTTTAGGACGATCGGAAGTTCGTCATCGGGTTACCATTTGAGGCAAATAATAGGTCTCTGTGGGTGGACTCTGGGGTGAAAGCGCATACGTGGATACAACAACAATACATCAACAAGGGGAGGAAAATTAACCTGTGGTTGATTTCCATCCATCGTGTTATCTTCACCCCGCGCACATGGCTCTGATTTCAAGGAGCTTTGCGGATCACTATAAAGACCTGGTCTCCCGGGTGCCGTCATTTAAAGAGCTCCAGTTGCAAGTCTTCCGTGATGAAACAGGGGGGCGGAAGCGCATTGAGGAGGAGGTAACTTTCGCGGTGCAAGATCTTATGCACGATATCGGCATCATGATCAGCGAGAGGAAGGAAAGGGAGCGTAACCGATCTATACAGAATTCGCGTGGCACCGGCGCAGTCGTTTCGATGCCCAACGATACGATTTGCGAGGGGTTCAATAGCACATCGAAAGCGTACAACTTGCTGGCTCTTCCGCGGCCCAACATTACTGGATTCCCTTGGACAAAGTACAAGCTGTTGGCAGAAGAGGAAGAGGAGCTCCGCCACTGGCTGCAATGTGTGGAGTCTCGCCTGCGCTCGCAGGTTGAGGAATCCTACTCCACATCATGGCTTAATATTGTGTGTCTCCAGCAGTGCAGTGACCTTGAAGTTTCCAGGCGTGCTCGCATTGAGCGCGATGAGGAATCGGAACGTCTTGTCATTCGCCGTGGAATTTTTCGTTGTGCCCCGGCTGATTACTTCCGGTACCTCTGGATGGAGCGTTATGGGGAAAAGAAAGAGGTGCAGGATAAGACGCTGGTGGAGGAGTGGCAAGAGTCCCGTGACTCCATTGAGCATGAGGAGGAAGATGATTGGCGCTGCATGCTGCGCTGGCTCTTTGACATGTACGGCGTACGACTGTTCTCCGTCATCCGGAGGGAAGTGGCTTTACGGTACGAAATTGAGGAGGCAGCAATGAACGAGCTGTGGTCAGTCATTATGCGTGCATCGCATTGCACATTTGGACCGTATGGAAAGAATACCGCCGCTGTGGTATGGCATGCAGGCAGCTACACACCGCTATTGTTCGACTTTACTCTGTGGACTGCAGGATACGATGCGTGTAACGGTAAACGAAAGAAGATATCCTCCTCTATGCACGACTCATCGGAGGAGCCTTCATACGAGGAGTCGGAGTGCGACGATGACGTTCATCGCATAAATAATGCAGACCTTAAACTAAATGACAAGACCTCTTTGAGACCTCTCGCTGATCCATCCTCCACAAATGACGATGCAACTCTGCAAGATCATCCTAAGGTGCAGCACGACGATCACTTTGCCCATGAGCTATATGAAGAAACCAGCACGGGTGCTGGGGCAGATGCTACGGCGCCATCTGGTGAGGCGGAGGATGTGTCATCGCCGCCGCATGCCTCGTCACAGCAGCCGTCAGACGACGTGGCAGATGCTGCAGCGCCATCTGGTGAGGCGGAGGATGTGTCGACGCTGCCGCATGCCTCGTCACAGCAGCCGTCAGACGACGTGGCAGATGCTGCAGCGCCATCTGGTGAGGCGGAGGATGTGTCGACGCTGCCGCATGCCTCGTCACAGCAGCCGTCAGACGACGTGGCAGATGCTGCAGCGCCANCAGATGCTGCAGCGCCATCTGGTGAGGCGGAGGATGTGGATGGTAATTCTGTGCCCCAAGAGCACGTGGCTGTGGACGACGAGAGTAAAAGTAATGAAGAGTCGTAAGTTGTTGCTTCCTCTTCAAGCGGAATCAGCTCTATGTAGAATTGGCGGATTTACTTGTTTTAGTGAACGCCTTGTTGAGCTGTTTATGTATTCTTTTCCCGTGGGTGTGTAAGAGTTGTGTGTGTGAGAATGAGGTTCATTCCTTCTCAAGGTGGAGAAGCGGATAGATGTATAACTAAATTGTGGAATATTCAATTTGCGGCCGAGGCATCTTTTTTTTTTTTTGTAAATTTTTCTTTTGTTCTCTTCTCTTCTCACTTCCCTCTGCTTTAAAAAAAAAAAAAAAAACCCATGCACTGTTTCTTTCGTGTTGCTGCTGCAACTCTGTGATCTTTGGATGTATGTAGTTTCCCCTTACTTTTATTTTCTGGATGCTTTTGTGGATCCCTGTGCCTCGGTGATTGTTGGTGAGGATGTCTTTACTCACTCCTCTTTGGCCTCACGGTTGACGCGAGGAAATATGTCTTCACTATTGGCTTGCCTTTTTTTCCCACCTTTTCTTTTGCCTTTTTGTACATCTAGCGTGTGACCCCCGTGGGTGCTGCACAGCGTAGCATTGCACGGCGTGCAAGCTGCATTGACTTACGGCGTCACCTTCACTATTTGCTTCTTTGGCAACTGATGTTTCGTTACGATATCGAGTTGCTGGACTGCGAGTGGGTAGTTCAGCTACCAGCGGCTGTGTCGAAAACGTGTATAGAGTTGCGTTGCCAGAAGCGTGGTGCCCGGTGCCGCGTGGAGCGTCTTCCGGCCCAGTTGACGGTGCGTGGCGCTCCGGAGACAGACGAACTTTTCCTGTCGTGCTTGCGTGAGGGCGCTACTGTGGCAAGTAGCGAATCCATTTCAATTGGTGGTATGAACCGCCTTGTTGGGGCGCGCACCGTGTCGTTGAAAGCAGAAGAAATGGTTCTCTGCAGAGTGCGCATCTTGTGGTGTGTCGCAAAGGAAGATGCAACAGTGTATTCGCGTTTCGCGGAAGACTACGCTGCTCTCGGGCAACAAACAAAGCCACAAGAATCGAAACAGCAGCAGCAGCAGCAGGCCGTCGTGCCTCTTGTGGATGGTGAAGGGCATACATTTGCTTCTAGTCCCGAAGCGCAGAAGGAGAATTCTACAACAATAGTTACATCCTTGTCCAGAACTTTAACTCCTGCACCACCAGAAGATAAATTGTCTCTTGGGAACTCGTTGGGGTGTATTACAATGGTACAGCAGCAACAGCAGCAGCAGCGGCAGAGTCCGCCAGCGTGTGACGACACATTATGCCCAGTTTTGGGGAAGGGTGGTGGAGCTCTGTGGTCCGTGTCTCTCCCGCAACACGCACCTCATGGCCTTCTTGATTACTTTGTAACTTCTACACAGCGTGTCCAGCGACAAAAAGCGTGGCGAAACTTGTACACAAGTCCGGCACCACTTCTTGTCGTGAACGACGCGCTTGGATGCTGGGCGTCATCAAGGGTTGCAAATACCCCGCTCCACGAAGGTGGCGGCGACATTCTCCGAAAGTCTGCTGTGAAAGGGAGTTCGGCCCTCAATGACATTGCCCTGCAGCCGACGAGGATGTCAGAACTGTCGGCCTACGACCTTCAGCAACGGCGGAAAAAGACGATTCCCTGGCGTACTCTCATTTCCCCCGTCACCACCACTACTACCGCTGGTGCTACTTTTTAATAGAGGTGCGGAGGTGGCCATGGCGTGGGATGTTTCTTTTATGAAAAGAAGGCAAGAAAGGGAATACGAACGGGGCAGCGGGGGGAGTACAAATCCCTTTGAATGAATTGCTCAGGGGTAGTGTAAAGACATGATTATGTTTTCTTTTTTTCTTTCGCTGAGGCGGTGCAGTGAGGCGAAACGTGCGCTGATCAGTCCTCGGTCTCTTCTACCATCAGTTTCACGGATTAGATAATTTAAAACAGAAAGGGAAATTTAGGTTGTGATCTCCAGCAGGCATCACCACCTCCCCACACACACACACACACCACACACACACACACCACACACACACACCAAGAATGTCAAGCAACACGCCTGCTGCTGCTGCAGCACTTGCCGTCCTGCTATTAGGAGGGGGTGTTATGGGATATCGCAAGGGCAGCACTATAAGCCTGATTGCAGGCTTGACAAGTGCGGCTGTTATGACCTTTACACTCCCATTCTTGTACAGGGATTCACACGACAAGACGGGAAATCGCATTGCTGCCTGCACAACACTGCTACTGAGTCTCGCAATGGGATCCCGCTACCTCAAATCACGCAAGCCTGTACCCCTTATCGTTTCCGTGACAACGGGTCTCTGTTTTTTCTTCTTCTTTGCGCCCAACATTCTTTGAGATGGCAGTGCGTCTATTTTTCGTCATTTCGTTTCCACCCCACCCTCCTCTCCCCTTTTTACGCTGGTCCCTTTGTGTGCGTATATATTCTGTGGGAAAATGAAAGGATACTGTTGCATTATAGAAACCCCCTTTTTTTTTAACAAAAAAAAAAAGAAAAAAAAATATTTTGGATTGTCTTATTTTTTTTCTTTGGAAAGAAACTGATTCTCACCATTTTTTTTTTTTTTGCCCTTCTCTGATGCTTTTAGCGTGATGAGACGGAGGTGTTGGGGTTCAATTCTCCCGTTATGTCTGGCGTTGCACAGCCGTGGACAAAGCAGCAGTGGTAACAGGTGTGATGTTAGCGGTAGCATTGGGAGGCAGGATGGTGGTGATGAAACAGCAGCACAACGCCTTGTGCTTTCGCTTGGCTTTGAGATGCAGGAAATGGAGCGCCTCGTGTGTAGTTTTGCCACTGGCCAGAAGCCACAGCCGACTGTAGTGCGAGGCGAGGATTGCGGGATTACATCCCGTGTGGTAGGCGCATGCGCAGGCCAACCGGCGTTATTATTGCTGATGGGGAAAATGACGGTGGCTCACAGCAGAATGCGTGACCCATCAGCGTGCGGTGGAGAGAAGCACGGCGTTAGGGCGCCAAGTTTTGAGAAAAGCGCACTGGATGGTACATTGCGCCGCTCTGCCTCGCGCCTCAAACTGGACATGCGCACTTGGAATGCAGACTGCTCTTCTTCGACATACATGCAGCTCTGCATACTGACCCTGCTGAGTGCGGCATTGCGGGAATCATTGCGTGGATTTCGTCAAGAGGGAAAGAGACGCTTTCAGTCATGTCGTGGAGGCGACACCGAAGGTATAAAACAGTTACAAGAGTGGCGCTATAAAGTTCTTTGTTTATATGTGGAGGCCTTTGCCGCCTTTGAAGATGCGTTTCGCGCCGCACTTGCAACACCATTTAAAATTAAAAACGATGATTCTAGCGCTGCAGATGACATGGAGGCGCTTTGCCTCTGCACTTCCAAAGTGGTGGCCGCGACGTTTTCAATCGCGGCTGAGCTTCAATGGCACACGCTTCGACCATCTGTTAAAACCCATGGCGGAGAGGAGGTGTCGCTGCTTGAGGGCCGCGTCAAGTGCTGCGGATCGTCTGTACTGCAGATGGCTTCCTCCTTGTTTGAGGGGGTTGCGAGGGAGAATATGTCGCTTATGGATGACGCGAGGAGACAACAGCAACAGCAACAACTTCTTTCACGCGTTCTCCGCGATGTGGAAGATATTTTGGTAATCGTGGAGACGCGGGATGTCACCGTCGAGAAGGGTCTGCCGGACGAAGCTTGCATCTTTCTTGCGCTCATGTTGTGGTTGCTGTCGGTGGCTGGGTTGATTCCCTCTTCTTTGTCGATGCAGCTGGAGGTGGAGCGGCAACTCATTTCATGTTTTCAGCGGCTTTGGCTGCGTATTGCACCGCCGCTGGAAAGGCACGCCGACGATAAGGTAATGACGCATCGCACTGTGCATTCGTCTCTTAACATTCGCTATGCGCGCTGTAGAGCCGAGGAAGGAGATGGACACAGTGGTGTGCTGCTTGCGTCACATCCCTCACGAGTGAATCTGTTGCTTCGGTTACTGTTGCACACGGCAAAGAAGTTTGCTGCTTGGCAGTCCACGCGAGGCACGACAGCTCCCGTGTCGATGGTACTATCATACGCCGTTCTCTGCCGTACTCTACTGGAGGTGGAAACAGAGCTGTATTTTCTCGCCTGCAAGAAAACGAGGTGTTGCTGGACCATACCGACAAACATCCCCGCTGCAAGGGATGTTGACGAAGTGAATGATGCCAGGATGGATTCTGCATGGGCAAATGTATTTCGCGCTGCGTCGGATGTGCGCGTCTTGACCGCCTTGCTCATTCGCGCGTACGCCAGAGCCTACGCATCGCAAGACATTCTCGCGTACACATCGACAGATGAAAAAGATGACATGTCGTTTGTGCAGTGCCCTACGTACCGGTTTATCAAGGGTATCACCGTCTCTTTCCTACCGTTAGTGCGCCGCCATTATTTGGCAACCGAGGGAAAGGAGGTGCTAACAAGCTGCCTGCAGACGTTTGTGGCGCTGAAGCAGGTGAGTGATGTCAGGGATGGTGATGGAGAGGAACGGCGTCGGAAGGAAAAGACTGCATTTCGTGTGTGTGGCGTCAGCCTCTCTCAGGCAGCGGAGGTGGCCTTTTTTTTGTCTCTACAGCGTCAGGCATGCGAGGCATCACTGTGTGGTGGATTTGAAGGTGTGAACGATCAGATGGACGGTTTTACGGTTTCCTCATACGTGAAGGAGGTCTTTTTTGCACTGGACCACAACACAGCGAAGCAACTCTGGCATCTGCGGGCGAGGAAGGCACAGCATTGTTTCACGGGTGTGCAGTGCGGGGAAGTGTCAGCTAGCGAGCCATTACTGCGGCGTCAGACACATTCTGTTCTGGCCGTTGTTCATGCCCACGTTGTACACCCCTCCTTTCTCTGGATGCCCCTGCAGCAACTTCAGGAGGTTGTTTTCATGCTGTCGCAAAACCGCGAGTTGATCGAGAGCGTGCAAAAGGGAGCAAAACCGTCGGATACCAATGTGCCTGGTTCACCCACCGTTGTTCGCGTAGGATCACTGGGAGGCACGTTGCGGCACTTTTCCAGAGCACTGGGGTATGTGGCTCTGCGCCTTTACGTGGTCAGCAATGTGCTTCGAAATTATTATCTTGAGCTACGGAAACAGGAGCGACCATCGCGCTTGCATCTAGAGAACTCTGCGTCAGAGATGGAGAAATGCAGGCGGCGACGTTGGGCAAGGAACATGGCGCTCATACTGCATGATACCTGTAGTGGGATGACGGCGGAGGTGGAGGGTCTCGATCCAAAGCAGCTTGCACACCGTAGAGAGGCAAAATTGCGGGTGTTTAAGCGATTGCAGTTCACCATTCATTTGGCGGTGCGCCACAGCTTGCTCTTTCACGTAAAGAAACAACGACGACTGCAGCGGAGCAAGCAGATGGTGCGGCGCACTTATGGCGGGACGGAGGCGGGGCATCCTGCTGCGGAAGCTGCTGCGGTGCCAGAGTTGGCGCTGACTACTACGCCGCTTCCTCGAGTGCTCACACTACATCTTGAGAGGGCTGGTACAACTACACCGCTGGGCTTCTCCCTCTACGGGGATCGCGCAACAATACGCCGCATTGCAGGTGTAGGGAGTAAGGATGCTGCAGGTGGTGGTACCCGTGAGGGCACAACACCCTTTATTCTTGCGCTTCGCGCGGCTGGAGTAGCAGACCCGCACACCATAGTTGGGTGGCGGGTTCTGCACGTTGACGGTAACGTTGTGGAGAGCAGTAGTGCTATCATACGGCTTGTAAATGGGAAGCGTGCATTCTCCATGACGATATGCTCTACCTGATCTAACTCACTTTTTTTTTTGTTGTTGTTGTTGTTGCTGTTAATCTTCTTTCTATCCCCGTTTCTGCATGCGTCCCGGGCATACAGTTATGTGTCTCCTCTTCTGATGCTGGAAAAACGGGAGATTTATATGATAACAAGCGGAGGGCGATGCGATAAAATGTGGTGATGACGGGGATTCGGTTCTCTTCCCGTCTGCCTTTTCCGGAGGCGGTTGTGTTGTCTATTCGCCTCACGTTTTCCTTTTTTTTTTTTTCTCTCTCTCTCACTCTCTATGCGCTGGCTTGCAGAATAGACAATGACACACTTTGGCCGATAAAGTGTGTGCACATGTGGAGACGACATTTCCGAGTGACAAATGATGACTTCTTGCCTTTCATGAAGTTAGCCCTTCAATCCGACAGACCAATGACGAAATGAGCACCGTTCACATATAGTCAACTGACGCAGCTTCTTCCTCCTTTCCTTCCCTCCTCTCCACCCCTCTTTTTCCCTCTCGCACATTCCTCTGCGAGTCTGCCTCGTACGTTCGATGAAGGGAGTGGGGGAAACACCAAAAAAAAAAAAAAAACGGGAAGAACAATGCCTCTGTAGACACGGTGCATCCGAACCTCCTGTAGATGCTTCCTCTAAATTGGTTTGGTTTTGCTCCTCTTATTATTCTTCTTAGGAATGGAGATGCATCGGTCAGATGCATCTATGGGCGGAGGGACACCCCTACCTGCTGCTGCTGCTGCTGCTGCTGCTGCCAACCACGGCAAAGGTGAAGAGACTCAATTAGATGACATGAGAGGCGGGGGTCAGCGGGCGGATGTATCCAGTGCCTCCATACCGAAAGCTCGCAGTCTTGCTGCTGGCCAGGTAGACCGCATTGTCAGTGCCGCACTGCAGGATGGGACACATGTGTCCAGAGATGCCCGTATCGCGTTTCAAAAGGTGTCCACTATGTCCTTGTTGTATCTTGCCTGCCTTGCGGAGGATGAAAGGTTGCGTGACTCAAGGAAACGTTCAAATCTCACTGTGTACGACGTAAAATCTGCATTGAAGGCTGCCGGTATGGCACATCTGGTCCCTTTGCTGAATACCGGTCATACAAAGCGTGCACGCTCCGAGGATCGTACACCACTATAGTGTGTATACCACTTGTAGTGATCCCACCAGTGGGAGTGGTGTGTGTTTACCGGCAGAAATGGGATGAAGAGAGGAAGACGGACAAAGTACAGGGGTGGGGTGGGGGGAGGGGGGAAAGACACCATGTGAAAAACACGATATTATCTCATGAGAGAATGACGGTGATAAGTGTGAATGACCATCATGCCGATTCTTTCTTGCTGTTTTCACCTCCCATCTCTCTCTCTCTCTCTCTCTCCACTTCTCTGTCTGTATGTGTTTCTATTATTATTTGTGCTATCCTGTATTTCTCTTGTTGCTTCCCCAGGGGCTCACACTGCGTGCATCATCCTTGTTTATATATAGATATATATTATATTATATATATTATATTATATTATATATATTGAGAGATGATAGAAGAGGTGCTGTGTCTTTTTACAGGAAATATTCACCCGGAGGTTTACCGATTACGTAACGTCAGCGTGTATTTCTTTATATTGTGGATTATAGATATAGTTGTCGGTATATGTTGCGAGTGCCTCATTCTTCATGTAAATGCCTGCGTCGTGTTCAACACGTGGGTGTCGATTGCAGCAGCAGCCCTGTCGCAGCACCATAACCGTGAGTCTTCAGCACTACTTCCCATCTTAAAAAATGAGAAGGGTCTACAGGGGACGACGCATGTCAATAGCTTGACAAGGAGTACTCAGAAGCAGCAACAACAACAACAACGAGAAGAAGAAGAAGAAGGGCAACAACAGCAGCAAGTGTTTCAGAGTGGCGCTGAGAGTTCTCAAGGATTTTTATTTGGTCTCAGACGGCTTCACGTGCTCATCTCCTTCGGCTCCATGATATTCGTCATGTTCAACTGCCTCACTGTGATTGGTGAAAGCCTACAGCATGCGTTACACCCCCACGACAGTTCACCACTTCTTCTTCTTCTGGTCGGGGTATTCCATGTTGTGATGTTCACCATTTATGCGAGGGAAATCGATGCCAACGACCGCATCAGTGGCATTGGCTTCGGGCAAAAGGATATGTGCATCTTTCGTGTAGAAAAGGCGACTCACCCATCGTTGTGGCCATTGAGGTGTTTGGGTGGAATTCTGCGGCCAATGTTGTATCAAAACGGTATATTTCGATGTGCCACTCGTGTCTTTGCTCCACTTACGTGTATAGCCCTGTGCCTCGTGGTGATGGTGTGCAATGGGCGTTTTTGTGAAGTGGTTGGGGCGCTGTTACTGGCTGTGTACGTCTTTTCGATTGCCTTTAGGAGAGCGAAGGAATTAGGGTGGCTGCTTGTTAACAACTCTGTGCGTAAGCCGTCGGTGGTCGCCCAGTGCGATCGCGCAATTCGCAGCGTCAAGCTTGTTGATGGTGTGCTGCAGGTGCAGTCATTTGTCTTTTGGGAATTAGATGAGGGACAAATAATGGCTCTTGTGCATATTCGTCTCATGTCCACAGCCAATCTTACAGACATAACGCTTGCAGTGCGACGTATATTAGAGGGTGTTTCAACGTTTGTTTTTGTCGAGGCTCACACCTCGCATGAAGATGACAATGCGAGTGACGCGGAGGAGGAACTGGGGGAGCAGCAGTGGCACGACAGCCATGGTCATCATCATGAAGGTGACGGCTGTCATCACGCCCATGATGGCAAGGAGGAACGGCAAAGGGCAACAAACACAAATGGACATGATCTCACAGAAACAACAGGCGAGGCCGGATTTTTGACATCCCCCACCAATATGCCGTCATTTCCGAAGCCACCGAATTTCTCTGCGGTCGGTGATCACGCAATGCAACACACGCACTCTAGAGTATTATTCGGCGGGGGAATTTCCCCAATTCTGACCACACAGCAGCATTTCAATATAGTTCCACCACCATTTCCAAAGCCGCCCATGTGAGTGGCGTCTACTCAACTGCGCTGATGCTGCTGTGGCAAGAATGCTCATCTCTTTCCGTTTTCTTCACCCATCCACCTACGGATAATCTCGCCGCTGGACAACAAATCTCTTTTTTTTTTTTTGGTTTTTGGTCATCGTCTTCTGCTGTTGCCTGTGTATATGGTTTACCACGTGGAAGTGAGGAAGGCGTGCGTTAAATGTCGTTAGCCTTGTAGCCACTACAAAAAAAAAAAAAAATCAAAAGTGGCGTGTCGAAGAGACACCAGTGGATACACAAGGGTGGTGTATATGCATTGATGTGTGTCTCTGTGTGTTTGTTTGTTTCTTTTGTTTTCTGTCTTACTTTTGTTGGTGGGACAGAGAGTAGCATTCTGGAAAAACAACAGCCGCTTGTTGCCTGTTGTGCATGTGTCCCGGCGTGCTTGTACGCTGTCGGATGGGGGCGTAAGAGAGTGATATCGTGTGGGACCAATATAAATTTTTTTTGGGAGGGGGAGGAGAAGTGGGTTTGCTTTCTGCAGTGGTGCGGTAGCTTCATCTTTTTCCCTTCATTTTTGCGTTGTTGTGTCTATTGATTATACTTGCATTTCTTACTTGTGAGTTGCAGCGGTGAGGGGGTGACATCCAGAAGGGGGTTGGGGCGTATGGAGAGTCCGAATGGGTGGTCCCATCTGAAGGACATTACAGCCTCGCAGGCAGTGGGTGCTATCGATGTACTTGCCCGTGATTATATGATGTTCTTTGGTGTGCAGCACGTCACGCCGCACATTATGCGGTGTCTCCTCGAGGTTGTGTGTCCCTGTGCTACGGACGAGGTGAAGAACGTCGCGTTGGAAAAAATCGCCGATCTTCGCACAATTGCGCTTCCCAAGCATGCAGCTGAAGCCCTGCGAGCACTACTGTGTATTGCCGATATCAGCGCAAAGGACGCACTCTCACGCTGCAGCGAAGAGTCGCATCGGCTTTGTGCTCAAATGCTGCTCCGCCGGCAGCCAGTGGCTTCTGCTCGAAGGGTTCTTTCGGAGCGGCTAAAGGATGCTGAGGGAGTGGAGTTGCGCGCCGTCAAGGAGTTGCAGGATTCACGTAGCCTGCTTCACGCGTATGAGCAGCGATTTCAAGAAATGGAGGATGAGCTGCATCGCGTACGACCTGAATACGGATGGAGTGACAAGGTGTATTCATCGCGGGTCGGGGAACTTGTAGATGGAGCAAGGACTCTTGTCAGATGGGACAAGTCACCTAATAGCGCCCAGTCAAGCACAACGGGACGACTCTCAGGGCAAGGGAATCTCGTGATGGAAGGCGTTAGTGTAAACAGCAATAACATGACTGCAGCGATTGCTTACAGACCATCGCGGGATTTTGTTCTTCAGGCGGCACGGCAACTGTTCGCCGAGTCGCTTGTGTCTGCATCGTCAAATGATGGTGGCCACCCGAATCATCACCACAAGCAGATGCGTCCGCCACAGCAGCCCTACGCAGAATGTGGTACTGCACCACTGGCGGTGCCAACACCAAAGGATGGTAGCACTCGCCATATGAACACATCCTTTTCCGAGTTCTCTCTCACAACTGCGGCAACGACGACAGCACGCGCGGAGTTTTTACCATTTGTGTGCCACACGCTGGGCAGCGAGCAGTGTGACACGATTCCTCCAACCATGGAGGCGATTTCCGCAGAGGCCTTCCACACGCTGATGGCGGATAATCGTCCGCTGCGTGTCCAGCAGGAGGAGCGCGAGGCTCGTCTCAGAGCGTGGGCCCCTCTGGGAAAAGGGCGACTGTCGTACTCGGAAGCACCGAATGGTCCGGCAGCGTACACTCGGCAGACGGGTGTACATCACCTGGTGAAAATGGAACAGCAGATGACGCAGCTGCTTTTGCTCAAGTAGAGGGAGGACCACCGCACGACCATTTTTATCGCCCTCCTCTCTTTTCTCCTCTGCATTTCAAGTCATCTGGAGTAGAAAAGATTTGTACATGTCTGAGATAATGCGTGTCGCTTATTCGTTCATTATTTGTAAAAAGAAGAGCGAAAGAAGCAAAAAAAAAAAAAAAAACACTATCGTGTAGTTTATGTACGCACCGTCTTCTCCCACCACCATCACCACCACATTCGTTCGTTTGTTTGATTGTGTGCGCATGGAAGGCCCGGGGCAGGGACGTTTGGTTTACGCTTCCAAAAACACACACACACACACACACAAAGAAAAAAAAAAAAAAACAGAAACCCCAAAATAAATAAATCCAGCTTGACAGTTGCAATGTAGTGGCAGTGATGAGTAACATTGCATCGCGCCTCTTCAAATGGGGAGGGGGGGGAACGAAAAGAAAAAAACCGGTGAGTGCGAGAGAGAGAGAAAAGGGTCTGCGTAGGGCGTTTTTTTTTTTTTTTTTGGTGGGGGGGGTGGTCTTATTTACTTCTTGTTGATTTATTCTTCTCAACTTTCCACGTGTGCGTTGTGGCGCAGGCCGCTCTCTCACCTTGTGACCTTTTGTAGGCCAACAACCGTTCATGTAGCGGATGACTACACCACTTGGCGGTCGCTTCTACCATGTTTACACCAAGCAGAGTGCAGATTCAGTCTTCGCGGTTCCGATTCTAGCAGGCCACAAGGTGCTCTGCGGAGGCGTACGTGCGCATGGCACGACCGGCATTCTCTCCTCCTTCTACGATGCCAGGCAAGAGGCATGGGTGGTGCAGCACGATCCAGTAGACGATGGGGCATGTGTTGTGCTGCGTGTGGTCACATTGGTGGACCCAGATGACATGTATGACGTACGTGTCTCTGAAGTGTCTCTTACAGATGACATGTTGCCAGAAGAGGTGGGCAGAATTGCTGAGCACACCGAGGCACGTGACCGCCGCATTGCGGCACTCAGCTCGACAGACGCTTTTCATGCGGAAGCAACACTGGAGAGGCAAATGCAACAATGTCAGAATAGACCTGGTCGTCGCGACGTTCTCTCATTGATCTGCCCTGTTTTACAAGGATACACACTGACGGGAGGTGGGTTCGCGTCCAGCTACCCTGTACTTGCGTCCACGGCTTATATGAATGATGTCTGTCATGACGAGTGGCTCTCTCGAGCCAGCAGGGAGTCGTTGTCATCGTTATCGTTATCCCCCCCTTCTTCTGTGAGGTCCCTTTCAGTTACTACCAATGCGAACGGCGCGCTCAATGGTCCAGTTCATACTGGACAGAATCGTAAGATGCTGCGCTGTGCCTCGGGGGTGGGTGATGCAGAAACTCCTAAAATTACCCCCACTGCGTGGTCTGTCACAGCGGCGGAGAACCGCTCGCTAACGTGCTACGCCATTGGAATTCGCATTCGCTCGCGTTCACATGAAGTGGTACCGCATGGGGTGTGCAATGTGCATCTGGCGAGATGTAGTCTAGGCAACGTCTCCCTCAACAAGACACCAACCGTGAAGGTCCATCATGGACCGGATGGGCGGTGGGGCATTGAGTTGCCGCCGCCGCATGGCAACTTCTACTTTGCCTTTATTGCCTCGTGCGTCCCTAACCCCGTCATGTTGACCACTTTTTATCGCTGAAAGGAATCTTTCCCTCTCTTCCTATTCTTCCCTTTTCCTCCTTTCTCTCTCTGTCTCTTCTCTGCATCCCGTTTTTTTTTTTTTTGTTTGCAGGGAATAAAACTATTATTGTGGTGGGATCAAAAAAAATGGGCACCATCGCCCCCCCCCCCCCCCCCCCCCTTTTTTTTTTTTTGGGTTTGCTTTTGCATCAGTGTTTGTTGATTGTGTTCAAATCCCCCCCCCCCCCCCCCCCCCTGTTCCCCTCCTCCATCACTAAACACACACACACACACGCATGTATGTATGTATATACACATTCTCCTGTTTTTCTTGCTTCATTTCTAGACGGTCATGTGGAAGCGATGTGTAGCATGCCGCATGCAGTACGGCTCCACACCGAAGGATATCCGCTACGGGATTGACGCACGCAAATCACTACTGCTCGGTGTGGAAAACCTCGTAAAGGCGGTGGGTGTTACGCTTGGACCGAAGGGACGTAACGTGGTGCTTGAGATGCCGTACGCGAGCCCGAAGATTACGAAGGACGGTGTTACGGTGGCGAAGCATATTGAGTTCGAGAACAGTTTTGAGAATCTGGGAGCCAATCTCGTGCGGCAGGTGGCAGGTCTGACAAACGACAATGCGGGTGATGGTACCACGACAGCCACCATTCTTTCTGGTGCCATATTTCGTGAAGGGTTTCGTAGTGTTGCGACCGGAACGAATCCCATGGATTTGAAGCGCGGCATTGACCTCGCGTGTCGAGAAGTTCTCGCGTCTCTCGCGGAACAGGCGAAGCCGGTGACATCCAAGTCTGAAATCACACAGGTGGCCATGATATCCGCCAACATGGACGTTGAAATAGGAGCACTTATCGGGGACGCCATGCAGCAAGTCGGAAAAGACGGTGTTATTACAACGCAAGAGGGTCGATCGCTTAATACCGAACTCGAGCTTGTTGAGGGCATGTCATTTGAACGGGGATTCACCTCGCCTTACTTTGTCACAAATACAAAGTCCCAAAAGTGCGAACTAGAGAATTCGTTGGTGTTTGTTGCAAATCGCAAGCTGTCCAGTGTCTCTCACATACTCCCCGCGCTGAACTATGCCATTCAGCAGAAGCGACCTCTTCTTGTCATCTCTGAGGACTTGGAGGGGGAGGCGATGCACACCTTTCTCTACAACAAGATGCAGGGTCGAATCTCTGGTTGTGCAGTGAAGGCTCCCGGGTTTGGTGATATGCGGATTAACCAACTGCAAGACATTGCAGTGTTTACGGGGGCACAGATGATTTCGGAGGACTTGGGGCTCAGTCTTGATCACAACGATTTCTCTGATCGTTTGCTTGGTTCATGCAAGAAGGCCACCATTTCCCGTGATGAGTGTATCCTTATGGAGGGTGGTGGAAGCGCCATCGCTGTAGAGGAACGCGTACAGATGATACGTGACATGATCGCAGCTGAGGATCACGAGTATAACCGTGAACGGCTTGTAGAGCGATTGGCTAAGTTGTCAGGTGGAGTCGCCGTCGTCAAGGTCGGTGGCGCATCGGAGGTTGAAATCAATGAAAAGAAGGACCGCATCGTTGATGCGCTGAATGCTACACGTGCTGCTGTTGCAGAGGGCATTCTGGCGGGAGGCGGCACAGCTCTGCTTATTGCCTCAGTGAGACTTGATCGCGTTACAAAAGATCGAAGCTTGCCCGCGGACATACGAACAGGTGTAAATATCGTGAAGAAGGCGATACGCTTGCCGTGCCGCTGCATCGCAAGCAATGCCGGGGTGGAAGGGAGCGTTGTTGTGGGAAAAATCATGAAGAAGAATGACCCGACGTTTGGCTATAATGCGCAGACAGGCGAATATGTTAATATGTTCACTGCGGGCATCATCGACCCGATGAGGGTTGTCAAGTCGGCGGTTGTGAACGCGTGCTCCGTTGCAGGAATGATGATCACAACAGAGGCGGCGGTTGTGGAGAAGGACATGCTGTCGAAGGAAACGCGCCCGGAGGACAAGGGCATGGAGGACAAGGAGAAGCGCGAGGGTTACAATACCATGCGCAAGCGTGTGAATGAATCGCAGGCGCCACTGCCTGCGCTTTCACCGCCAATGAAGTTTCAGATGAAGGGAATTTGAGGGGATGTTTTCATGATCGTTGCTACCATTGTTGCAGTTCTGGATGGGCGGTGTCCGCAGAGTCGACTGGGTGGTCGTATTTGGCTTTGCGTTTGTAGGAATATTTTGGACGTGGTTGGATGCTGGAGAGGGAAATAGAAACGGCAATATGCGCCCTGCATATCTTCAATGCATGACGTGTGTGCGTGTCTGTCTGTATGTTTCTTTTTTTTTTTTTTGCTTCTTTGTTTGTTGTTGTTTCGGCACCACTTCCCTTTCATCTGCCCATTTTGTTCCTGCTGTGAACAGAACGCGAATTGTCGGGTGGAACAATCATTACACACACGCTAGCAGGCAAATCAGATCAGTGAGCAACTCCGAAACAAGACGCACACACACACACACACGCATATATATATATATATATATATATATACACGCACACACACACACACTCACAGAGAGAGAGAGAGAGAGATATATATATATACACACATACACGCAGCTAATAAAAAGGGAAGCCGGTCAGAAATACCAAAGGAGTGTGCATAGCCGGTCTTACAATAAACCGTACATGGCCCTGAAGATCAAAAAAATTGTGGACAACAAGCCGGACGAGGCCCGGAAGCCCGTCAAGTTGATTCTTCTTGGTGACAGCGCGGTGGGGAAATCAAAGCTGGTGGAGCGCTTCTTAATGCAGAGGTATGTGCCGGTGCAGATGTCCACATACGCGTTGACTCTGTTTCATTACGACTTTATCAATGAAGACGATGAGGCAATAGATATTGACATATGGGACACGGCAGGGCAGGAGCGGTTCTCCACGATGCACCCAGCATACTACCATGAGGCACACGCATGTATTTTGGTATTTGATGTGACTCGAAAGGCGACGTACAAAAATCTGGAGAAGTGGCTTGGTGAGTTGCGCAACTACCGTGAGCATATCCCCTGCATAGTAGCATGTAACAAGATAGACACAGACCCGTCGGTGGTATCCAAAGCCTTTGCGTTTGTAGAGAAGCACAACTTATCGCTCTACTACGTTTCTGCCGCGGATGGAACGAATGTTGTGCAGCTTTTTGAAGCCGCGACAAACGAGGCGGTTAATTACAAGAAAAACCCAAAGAACGAGGACTTCATGACGCAGGTGCTCGGTTTCATTAAGGAGGGGGAACGGAAGGATGAAGCGGCTACGGCAGCACCTCAAGTGGCTTCTGCCAACTGAATGTAACCGAATGCTCCAGCTAAAGACAACAACAACAACCACAACTCCTCTCCTTCTTTCTTTTTTGTTTAAAAAAAAAAATTTCTTTTTTTTTTCCGTCTACCACTACTACTACTACTACTACTACTACTACTCCCCTCCACTTCACATGCCACTGCGCAGCATATATACATGTATATACATGTCTATGTGCGTGTGTGTCTGTCTTACTTTGACTTTGTTCAGTAGATGAGAAGCACATTGGAGGTGAACCCCTCAACCGCTCTGTGCGTTACATGTGTGTGTGTGTGTGTGTGTGTGTGTGTGCGTGTGCGTGTGCTGTGGAAGCCAGAGATCCACACGGGGCAATTCGGTCCTTTCAAGGCGGTTCGACTCCAGAATAGACCCTCTCCCTTTCCGGGACAAACGAGGCTAAATTAGGTGAGATGGTTTTCGTTCGTACCCGAATGCGGCTGAGAGGGAATGGGGATCCCATTTTCTTTCTGCTATTTTGTTTTTTTTTTTTGTTTGTTTGTTTGTTTTTGTTTGAATTCCTTCTCCTTTTTTTTGTTGGGTTTTGTTTTTTTCTTCTTCCGATATGTGCACATGTCTATTGTCACTGTGTTCGCCGAGTGACATTATGTGGTAGTGGAGGAAGAGGAGGGGGGAAAGAAGAGAAAAACAAAAGTATTATGGTGGAGAGAAAGGTGGATGGGTGAGTGGTGGTGATGATGGCGGCGGTGGCGGCGGTGGAAGCGGCGGTGAAAGCGGGCGGGGGGGGGGGGGGGGTGATGAAGGGCGGTGGGGTGGAGTGGCAATTAATGACCAGCATTTAACCAA